>CADDXX010001330.1:18431-48068 GCA_902810485.1 Alauda arvensis
CCCTCAGGGATACATCTCAGGCTGTATCTCACTTCTAACGAGAGATTGCAAATTTTTTCCACATTCATTTTTTGTTGGTGAGTGCCTGGTAGTTACCTAGAAATCTCAAATTCAGCAGTGTCTTTACTATACATAGAGCATTTCCCACAGACAAAATGCTACACATGACTGCTGTTTAATTCAGAGAGTGCTGATACTTTTCCCATGACCTGGATGCAGACTTCGTATTGCATAGATTTGTTTTTAACCTGAGACAGCAGGCAATAAGACATGAACAGTCCCCAATTCTCAGTAGATTTTACTGTAAAAAGTGCAGAGGAGAAAACTGTGCAATGTGTTTTCCCCAACACTTACATAAAACTTGCAAAGCCCAGGGTACTCCTCTATTTTAAGACCATGAAACAAAATGCAATAAGCTAGAAGGCACAGCATCTTCCAGGGTTTGTAATCAATGCATCAAACCCTGTGTACTGCTGCAGCCCTTTTCAGTCAAATTTCTGTTMGTTTTGTCCCATGGCCTCCAATTCRTGAAAATGTTTAAAAGCACAGGAATGCAAGCTGATATGTAAAATATCTGTGTTGGAATGGAAATTCTCTAAATGCCAATGTCACCTTTGGCRATGCTTTGGCTAATTTTCATTAATAAAAATGAATAAGCCTCTTTTACTGCTGGAAGGACACAGCTGCTCACTGGTTTGGCATCTTGGTGTGGAGGTGACAGACTGAAATATGTTGTTTTGGGATACAGTTTAGCAAGGACTAAATAAAAAGCATTCAGGGAAGCATCTTCTCCATAAAATTGATACACTTCTTCCACCTTCAAGAAACAAAAACAACTGATGAAGGCTGCATTTCAAGCAAGGCATACAATGCAATTTTCATGTTTGTTCAATTCCAATAAGAAACATGAATGTCCACTTTCTCAGGGACAAATTGTAAATGTGTCAGCTGAGGCCTTGAGAACATCAGTGAATTACAGTAGCATGGAATACCTGCTTTAAAATATTTCGTATTCATCCATCTCTTCTTGGATTTTTAGGAATGTGACAATAAATTGTCTGTCCTGCATATTGAGTACAGATTTCTGGAAGTGAGACCTCTTCCTTAAATAACTGCAGAGAGGAACACAAATGCAAAATGCAGACCTGAAGCAAAACAATACAGTTCTATTTACYTGAAAGACAAAAATGGGCCTTACTTTGTTTTCCTGTGTGTTCTGCTCTGATGTCCAGAAGTAGATTTGTTTCTGAGTAAAGGTGTAACTGGCAGATTTGCTTGCTTATTGACAGTGAACATCACACAGGGACAATCATTTTACTTGGAGGTTGCCCAGTGTGGATTCCTTTCTGTCTCTAGTATCTGTCATTTTGTGAACTGTTCTCTTTTGAATTCAAAAATGCATTTCAAGTCATGAGAAAATGTAGCTATGAACCATTTAGGGTCAGACTGAAATGACAGACATTAATTATTTCACCAAAGATTTTTGGAACTGCTCTGCCAATTACTGGCCACATTCTCCCAGGAAGAGCTCCATAGTATTTCAGTCTTAATAAGAAACTGGAATCCATAAGAATTCCATTAAGCACCTAAATACCTCTAAAACCTGTCCCTGCTGGTCCTTTAATGCCTTTTTCCTGAATTTCTGAAGAACACATGACACATGAAGGGAGCTAGAATGATACTACTGATAAAACCCTAATGTCTTTGAATATCTCTGACAGTGGCTCTTTTTTTGTGTACTCTCTAAATTTTAAGCTTTGCTTCTAAACAAAACATGATGATATTTGCACATGCCACCTGAAAGTGTTAGAAAATCYCCTTTCCTTCCTAATCCTCCTAGGTCCACAGAGTTATATTGCCTGGCTTATAAACAACCCTAGCCTAGTTTAGGAAGACTTTTTCTTCTGCCATTTTTTTTCTTTTTGTTCTACTCTACCTGCAAAAATATCAATAAAATTTCTTTTTGTGTGCCTGAAGGAACTGTTAGAGATTTGTTCACACTCTCTTTTTGTGTAAGGAAAAGTATGTACATCCTTGAACAATAAAGAGAACACTTGTTTGCAAGAGAAAGCTAAAGAAGCTGTGGATAGAAAACTTCTGTATGATTTGAAATCACACAAACAGAGCRTGAACCTCAAGGTTGAAGTGATGTTATTACCACACAAAAGAAAATTGAAATAAAGAGGCAAAGCTGCCACTCTATTTTCTAAAATAAAATAAAATTGCTCACAACTTTTTCACAATACTTCACTGTCTTGAAAGCACAAAGTCTTTTGTAGGCTTATGATAAAAACTTCCGGTAATAAAAACAAAGACTGGAKCAGGTTGCCCAGAKAARTTTGGATGCCCCATCCCTGGAAGTGTTCAAGGATAGTTTGGATGGGGATCTGAGCAGCCTGGTCTAGTAGGAGGTGTCCCTGCCCACAGAAGGGGGCTTGGAATGAGATGATCTTTAATGTTCCTTCCATCCCAGACCATTCTATGACTCCAAGACTTCGTCATGACAAACATCAATATAGAAGAAAGTAGTGAAGGTGGGAAAAGGATCATGGATTTTTTTTGCCTGGGATTATGTCAAAAGCTACWGCAGTCCTCAGTCTGGCTGCTCAGGGTCAAGTCAGTTGGAAACCATTCTGTCATAACTGCTGTCACAAAAACACAGAGTTCATGTTAACCCCAACCTTGAACATGGTAATAAACACCCCTACACAGACCATTCCAGCACTGTTTGTGCTGACATTAAATTTCACATGCATATTTTGCTGGAAGAAGCACCYGATTTTTTGTTATTGTTTTCTTTCCCATATTGTCGATAAATTCAATGCTTGTCAGAGAGGTGTGTGACAAGAGAAAAGAGCAAGAAGAATATTTACAAACATGTCAAAATTGCTTCTTTATGTAACATCAGTGCTACTGCTGTCATGTTTTTAGAGGCCACCCTTCAATGTCACACTGAGAGGTGAGGTGTAGGGTGGAAGGGGCAGTGAAAACTGCTGGCAATAAATGCAGCTTTCCTGAGGGACAGCAGGGACTCAAAAAGGTGACATAGACAAAGTTAGTATTATATTTGTCTTTCYTTTTTATTAAAACCCTTCACACTCTCAAAACCTCCAGTCCAGTATATGTGGATAAAATAAGTAATAATTACAAAGGAGTGGGATTAGTCCTTCAGGCAGAAGCTACAATGTTTAAACATGCTGTGTTTAGAAAACCAAGTCCAGAGGTCAAAGTTTGTGCTTCTATAACATGGAGCAGAGCAGGTTAKGGTGCCCAGGCAAGACTCTTGGCACAACATTGAGATACAGTGCTGCTGAATTTAGTAATCTGTAGGTAATAGTTTCCTTCTGAAGGAGAATTAACCTTGAAATTCTTGATATTTTGCATTACATCTTGGTAAGACACTGATAACTCTCAGCAACACTATGGAGGAAGGTCTTTCRGGTGCCAGCTCTAGACCCTGGATTAGACCTTCTGCCAGGAATTATTTCTCCTGTCATAGCACAGCCTGCCCTGCTTTCCTGATCAATTTTCTTTTAATATCTGTGTAATAATTTGGCCTCTCCTTGTTCGGCCATGAAAAGAGAGCTATCACCTCTAAATAAAAAATAACTGCATATCCTGGCCTATGCTTTAGATTCCATTTTTTGGATATTAGTTTCAACACTGGCCATGCTGTTTTCATTTAAAAATTATCTATATTTCACCTAATCCATAATTTCACATGGTGGTGTTGATTTGAAACTAAGATATGCAGTGAAAACATTGGTCCTATARTGAAAATACAGTCTCATCAGCACAATGGAAATTATGGCATTTTTCAAACATGCAAAGTGACAGGAACAACATTCTTTCCATAGGTTGGTTSTCTTTTACACAGTGTGCACTGCTTATACAGAGAATGAGAGTTTTGTTCCTGGTTGTTTTAAAATTGGGCTTTTTGATTCAGTTAGGTTTGATACAAAAACTCTCTGAGAAGCAGTAAGAAATATATCTTTGTTTTCCAGGTGTTAAATACACAGGCACAGTGAGGGAGAGATATTAAAGGAATGTGAAGGCATCTTTGTCCCCTGAGAGTTGAAATAGCTGATCTAAATCTWTTCTTATTCTAAGTATAYTAGATTATCTTGTCTCCACTGGAAAATGAAGGATCTGTTACATGCCCTTGCTATATTATCTAAGTAAATGAGCTCTCTAAATCATCSAGGAAAATCCACTTCCTGCTATGCTGACATGAGTTAAACTGAGATATTAGGTCTGTACTGCCCTGAGTTTTATATCTGTGTAGAAGATTGATGTAAGGGGGAGCTTCAGAGAAGTTTCAGGTCTCTTGGCACAAGATCCCAAGTACCCCTTAGGCTCTGGACCAAATACCATTCCAGCACAAATTCCACATCGACATGAAGGAAAACACAGCATCCTGGGTAGCTGAGTTCTCTGGCTGGAACCTAACATGTAAACATGAGAAAATCTGGGGTTTTTTAAGACTTTTCTTTAAGACTCTAACACTAATGCAGACTAATTTTCAATTTAGAAAATAAAATTATTCAAATTGATTTCACAAAAGATTCTAGCTTTCTGTGGAAAATGCAGAGGACTTTGTTTCTGTTCAAGAWATCAAATGGCCATAAATATTACSTGCAYTTTTATAGTAAAAAGTGGTAGAAGRAAACTTTGAAGAGTRTCACAGGGAGTTMCTATACAWGTGTACATATGTGCACAGTWGTCCTTGTAAGCCAGAAGTACCTCATGATGAGATACAGAGTTGATGGGAAAAGAAAGACYAGATTATGAGATGCCATGAGAGTCAAAATCTAACCTTTGGGACAGAAAATCATGGTAAGCTTCTTGTAGTACTTCAGAAAAGATCTGTATAGAAATTAGTTGAAACAATCAAAGTTTTCTCAGCCTTATGATTGTTGGGGGATGTTTAGAAATTAGCAGTAGGGAAACAAAATCTGCTGTGCATTTCAACCACCCCGCTATCACAGCAGACCTCTGAAATATCCAAGTCGTGGAAGACAGCCAGGAATGATTTACCAGTGAAGGGATCACACCRCTTGATAAAAATCAAAGCCTCCTGTCACTATTGTAACTGTCATYGAAACTGGCATGGCTGTATTTAATCCTTATGAGTTTCCCCACTCCTCAATTCTAAATTGCCATTTTTGGCTTTCCTGCTGAAGCTAGAGGCACTCTGAACMTTGTGCWTTGTGCAGTGAGTTATGAGACATTTAAAATTATGGTGTACTGAGGAACAGTTTACCTCTGGCTCTCACAGATTTGATCTGAGATTTGTTCTGTAAGCTGCAGTAGAGTGAGAAATTTGCAGCTTAAAAGGATTGAGTTGTATTTATGTTCTGACTTATCCTCTACTGTAATAGACTGAGGAATGTTTTATCTCTAACACTTGCACTTTGCTCTGAGATTGGCACCTTTTAAAGGGGACTGAAATTGTGCTTGTACCTTTTCTCTCTCTCTGATAAATGGCTTGAGTTCCTGAGAGCTTAAATGAGTGYCACAGTGAAGAAATGTTAAAAATTAATAGAATGTAATTCTCTGGGGCACAAATAAGAGGCTGGCCTCTTTTCATTCTATATGCATTGATAGAAGGAATCATTTGGAAAGGGAAATGCAGAGCAATCTTAATTTGAGGGATGGTGTGCTGGCGGGGTCCCTCTGTCTGCCCTGGTGGAGGCAGGGGATAGAGATGGATGCTGCAGCAAAGATACAGGAGTTATGGATGTGTTAGAAACACTACAAGCACTACAGTTAGAAGTTAATACAAGTTAGAAACACTACAAATGCTACAGAAGCACCTGAGAACGGCTACATTGGAATTCAAGCTTCTCCTCCCTAAGGGGTGCCAGGATCTGGAGTGCCTCTACACCAATGCACACAGCACGAGCAACAGACAGGGGGAATTCACATCATTGTGGAGTGGGAAAACTTGGATATATACACAATCACAGAAACGTGCTGGGATGACTCACACAACTGGTGTGCTCAGGGGATGGCTATAAACCCTTTAGGAGGGATATGCAAGGAAGAAGAGGAGGTGGGGTAACCCTGTATGTTTTGACTGTCCAGAGCTCGATGATGGTGATGAAAATTTGAGTGTTTMTGGATAAGAATCAGAAGAAACTCCAAGGCAGCATGGTGGGAGTCTGGCACAGACCACCAGCCAGGACAAAGAGGCAGACAAAGCATTCAACCACAGAAGATGATAAATGACCCTCAGAAAAATGTTGATGTCATTCTGCCACAATATGGAAGACCAGGAAATTGTGAGAATTTTCTTCTTGCGCAGAGTAACTGATGCAACTTTTTACGCATGCAACATTTAGAGGTCCATGTAGTGCTTAATGTATAATGTAACTGAGGATAAATCAGGTAATTCAGCAGTGTTTGTTGCTTGTGTGCACCTTGAAGCTCTGACAAAATCACACAGGTAAGTACCTCATTTTTCCCTGTCCTTTCAGGAGCTTAAAATATCTCTGACTACCATTTTATGACTGGAAGGATGATGCAGGGATACATATAATTGTCTTACAATCCATCCTTTTGATCATCCATTTTGTTYAACCTACAACTGCATTAGCAAAAGAACTTGTGCCTGTTAAGAGCAAACAGTGGACTTTCTGTCTAGATTAAAACTGTTAGCATAATTCAGAGCCCCTGCCTTGGCAAAATTGTGTACAAAATGATCCGAAGTTGCACTTCAGATTTGGCCACTCGCCCTGACTCACTTCCTATGTTCAACTAAATACAAAAAGGCTGTGATAAGTAGGTGGCTTATCCCCACTCTTGCTGCAAGTCTGGGTTAGCTGRGTCTGTGGGCTAACAGACCACACRACCACAAATGGTGACAAGGTCTTCACGGTCACTTTGCTAATGAATGCCRTAATTGTCTCAGGAAGATAAAAACCTCATGAAAGAGGAGGCAGAAGTGAAAAGGCCAAAGCAGAAGCCCCATGAGAATCTCCATCAAATCTTGCCTAAGTTAAATCTTCACATAGCAACAATACTGCAAAGGCAAGGTGTGAAAATGAAAGGATTTTTAGGCCTCTGTGATGGTGACAGGTTATGTGAGTAGTGTTATCTGATCAGCTGATCAGGCATTCCCATGCTGTCCTAAAAAAATACTCTTAACTTTTAAAGGGCAAATACTTTTGCTTCTTTCTTGTTTCAGGTTTTACACATGTAAAATTATGGAGTCCCTCATGTGTCATGCTGCGATGTGAAGGAACATTAAAGTTTTACAAAGACAGTCCCAGGCTTTTAAAGGAATTCCAGTTGCCTGGAAGTGGTCAGGGCACCAAAATGCCCTGGCTTTTGGTCTAAGGTAGAAAATACCTCCCAGATGTTTACTGGCAGTGATGTCAGTGGTCTGGGTGAACCAAGACCAAGCTGCTCAATAGAACAAGTGGTCAGAAGGCAAGGAGGTCAATGACCATCCTCTCTCCATTGCACACAGAAAATACTATTGAGCCTTGCCTTGTGTTTCCAGGTTGCTGAAGGCTTTTGAGCACCAGCTCCAATTGTGAATCAWGGGGATGTGATGGCTCCATACGAGTGAGCCAGCCTTAGTTAAAGGGGGATTTGCTTGATTTAGGAAAACAGAACAAACTGCCAAAAAATTGCTCAAGGCCCTGTCCTCCCTTTCTAGGGAAAGCAGGGAAGACAGAGAAACAGCTGCAGGAAATGGGGAGACATTTATACACAGAAGCCAGGAGAAAAAAATGAGAGGAAGGACCTTGCTGCAGGGAGGCTTTTTTGAAGATGAAAATGCTAAGAAATGGCGCTTAGACAAGACTGGGTGTTCTTTGCTTGAGAGGAAAATTGAATTAATCTTGGTATTTTAAAGCAAAGACCTGTTTGTTATTTGTAGACTTTCTAGGGAACTTGCACCGTCACACACCTCTGTGAGTCCTTGGAGAGTGCTGTTTTGGAAGGTAGAAATTTCCAAGTTAAATGGCTGCTTTAGAGTTTGATAGTAATTTACAAGGAGGAATTTACTGTGAATCCAAAAAGAACAAGTAGGTAGGATGAAAGCAAGCATGGGGATTTATTTTATTTCATTTAGGAGGAGAAAATGCAGTGTAATTAAAGTTAAGATTAAGCATTTGGGAGGGTGTTAGGAAAACTATTCATATATTTAAGGGATCACAGCAGAAAAGTGTAGCACAGGATAAAGTTTCTCTAAGCAAGGGTCAGTAAAGGGAAGGGGAAAGATTATACAGACATACTAGGAATRAGATAAGTGCAAGCTCAAGCATGGTAAGGAAGATTTCTATGGTTTTGGGGAATTGTTTTTTATCATCAAGAATGGACTGGGTGTCCTTCACCTTGCCCCAAAAGAGGAGGAGACTTGGAAGGTCCTTGCAATTTCCATTACAGTTTGCCTTTCTCTAATCTGTGTAAAAAATCAGGATTTTTGCCATTGAATCACAGATCAGCAATTAATCATTGTCCTTCTAACAAATGAAGTATTTATTGAYATGTGAATATAGCAATCTTTGAATAGTGAATTTCTGAAAGTATAAATAAGTATGCTCAGTAAAAAGTATGTCTTTTTACTGGGAGGGAGGACAGGACTCATAGTTTTGAACAGAAAATACTTATCAAATCAGATGGGAGTGAAAATTGATGCCTGTTGCTCCTTGACAGCAGTTGTGTGGCAACTAACTGCCATTCACCCATTTCCAAATGGAAATACTTCTCAAAGTGGRAATGCAAAGTGATGGTGCCCAGCTTGAATTCACAGTATGAGAAATTGTGCTCCAAACCTTGAGTTCTTCCTGCTGAGATCACTGAGCTATTTAATTATGCTGCTGCACACATTGCTTCAGCATTTGATCTTTTCCATGACATCCTTTAACAAATAGCTTTTCTCAGTCAATGAGGAGAGCAAATAGACACTGTCTTGCCTTTCATGTGTTTTGCCAGTTTCAGTCATCTATATCATGCTCAATTATGTCTCTATTAGCCTTCCTCTCTGTGCCTGTTTTCCTGCTTTGAAGAAGCATCTTTCCTGTCTTCTTGGATGCCTTTGGGTCTAAATGTCTAAATATGTCTAATCTCATAATCAGATGAACAAGATTTTCATTCATAACTCGTCATAACATTATAGTGTCTTAACAAAATGTGAGCTTGATTTTGGATCTTTCTCCCCATGTAGACTCCAGCTTAGGATTTCGTTTTGCAGGCTCCTGTTTAAACAATCCGTCTTTAGTACTAATTCTGGTCTACAGAAGATCCCTTTTGCAAGCACAGGACAATCAGTAACAGTTCACAAGTGGTGCCTCTGTAAGACAGTTTCAGTGCTGCTGCAATTCCCTCTTGTAAACCTCTTCTTCAATGCACATCCTTCCCTTCTTCCTACAACAAGATACGAAGGAGCAAAATCTCACTCTCAAAGCTTTGTTATAATGAGATTTTCTTAATGACTTTGGGGTCTTGAATTTGCTTTTTTTTCCCAGAAAACTGCCTGTCAGGTGTTTGCCTTAATATTTCACCAGAAAAACACAATTTAAGTATTTTTCTTCTAAAATCTCCAAGCCCAGGAAGCTTAAAGAATTGAGYCTGTACTACAAACAACAAAATCAAATGAAATTACTTGCTGGGGGATGGCCTAATGGAATATGGAATCTGGAATATTTTCTGTGAGTGCAGAATCCCCTAAGTATTTCTGTTCCAGGACTGAAGAGCAGCCTAAAATAGCTGCAATMATCATATCAGGTTAATTATTAGAGATCTGTAATTATCTCAATGCTCCTGTACATGTTCAGACATGCAGACATATGGACCCACAGAGTAATGTTTTACTCAGCTTTTTAGAAGATAGACACTGATACCAACGTGGAACATTCTAAGAACAGACTTAGTTCYTCAGCTAATTCTTCCCTTCAATGCATGAAAATTGTTATTTTCATTTCACTGCAATCTGTTCCTCCCTCAAGTGGAGTCCATGGATTTTGTTTCATTGTGGTTTAAGTGTGAGAAGATTGAAGTGTTTTATAATGTTAAGGTAGTTTGGATGAAAGGAAAGGTAAAGAACATCTTAAAAGAAGTTTCATGTGTTTTAATTTAGAGTCCAACTAACAAGATGACTTCGAAATTCTTCCTAGTGAAATTCCCATATGAAATTCCCATAGGAGTAGGATTTTCTGAGTATCAAGCAGATAGAAACAGTCGGTTTCTGTCTCACAGTCAGTGCCTTCATGGTTTGTGCTTTGAACCACATGAGTTTACAGACTTTTATCTTGTATCCCATTACTTCAGATTCTTTGGTCATTCTTAATCCTGTGGAATTTACTTTATAAATTAAATTCCAACTACAGATTCTGCAAAGGCTGCACCAGCATTACAAGTTTCTGATTGYAGCTCTTCTACAGTTTGCCACATTMTTCTCCCACCAGTATTTYSTGCTCAGACTCCCATCACCAATTAATTAATTTTCTACTTTTTAGGAAGCCCCCCCAAAAAATTTCTTTAATTCCAAATGCTATTTAATCTAGAATTTTTATTCTATAATTACACTAACACAGTATGCTTTAGCTCAAAATCATATCCAGGAGTTCTCAGGCTAAGATCTGTCAAAAAGTGGCATTGAGCACCACCCTTTTGGCTACCAATAGCTGCCCAACAAAAGGCACAATCTGCATTTATTTTTGAATTGAGCTGTGTGTCAGATTTACTGAAACCATCCCACTTTTTTTCTACCAAAGCTATGTGAAAACTTTTGGCCAGGCAACTTAAAGAGACAAGGCTTTTTCCATGCTGGCTTTTCAGTTGCTCACTGCTGGGAGAGGCAGCTGAAATCTCTGTTTAGAAGTTCAACAATTATCCATCACTCTCTTTACTCTTTGAATTGAAGCTGGAGGCTTCATTTTACTCATAGCAACACAACTGTTTTATCTTGGCATCTGCTGAGCTTTTTAAACTGTGTTTGTTGGTTTCTGGTGGGCTAAGGGTATCTCTACTTGTGCTCTGAATAATRGCATTTACTCCCAGCAGGTTTGTCCAAAGGAACGTGGTGTTGGTTCTTTATTGTTAATTGGACAGGGTTCATGTGGCTGTAATTGGGGTTTCTCTCAAAGGCTGCTAATGCTAAAAGGGACTGCTGATAGTAGATTTCATCAAGGTTTTGACCAGRTATTCTATCATTTTCTTACAGATTTACAACCTGTATTATTATCAAACACTTAAATTAGAACAACATCTTCTCAACAGCCTCTGAAAGCACAAATATAGTAAAAGGTGGGTCAGAAGAAATAAGGTGAAAAAGACAATGTGACTTTTGTGATTAGATGAGTTGCAAGCATTCATAATGACAGGCAATCATACCACATTTTATGCTAGTTACACGTCAGTCTCTTCCAGCTCATTGTGGATTTTAATGCTGAATTAGATCAGCAATTAACTATTCATTAGAGAAGAGGGAAATTGTACATTTTTTATCTTTTGAGAAATCACCATGTTTCAGTGTGAGCTTTTATGGCAAATTGATGTGAAAGGATCATATTACCCAGAGACAGGGCACCAGGTTTGTGCCATGAGTCCTTGGGAGCCAGCCAGAGTGGTGTGTCCAAACCCACAACTGATGCTTGGCTACACAGGGAGGTCTGGATGTTGTACCAGTATCAGTCTGACATTTATTACCTGTGCAAGCTAAGAAGGAACACTTTGCTCCCTATGAGCAAGAGATTTTACTTCTGAGATTGTTTATTATTTTAGCCCATCTGAAGCCCTGTAGTCTGATTGTGGCTGTGACAGAGAGCAGATGGCATTCCTGGGGAACACCAGTTGTCCAGTGGCAATATCTCAGTTYTGTGTGGTCCTTTCCTCTGGTGTATTATGGCTGAGGCTTTTCAGGATGATTTTTGATGGTTTTCCATGTTATCTGGTGTGCTGTGTCTGAAGGGACTGGATRAACCAATGGGCTTGAAAAATGTGCAAACTGAAGCTTAAAAATTGCCTCTAAAGCAGATGGACAGAGGCAGATGGACAACCCAGAAAATGGGGTGAAAAGAGCCCTTCATCCTRGTAGGTATTGCCTCTTGCTATGGATGTTCATAAGGAATAACACGATGCAGCCATTGTCAATCCTTTTCCCATTCTTTTGAGGTTTCATTTGCATGAACAAACCTCAAAACTGTGAAAAATCCAGAAAAACAGAAGTTACCTTTGACAGTCTGCCAAGGCCCGCAGTCTTGAAAATTTCTAAAGGCTCCAAAAGTATGTAATTTTTAAGACCCTGAAGCAAAATCAGAGTGCAATTTTGGCTTGGATTGCTGCAGCATTTCCAACTATTGTTTCACACTGCTGGCAGATTCCTACCAAGGTCAAGTAGGCCTTGTGCATCTAGTTCAGAAATTCAGCTGCAGGTACACTGGAGTATCACAACAAACAAYCAGCAATCAAGCAATCATTGTATATAAATTTCCACCGAAAATTAGTTTCTTCCTTTTCACATGCTTCCTCCTGCCCCTGGGAAGATTTTGTATTCTTTGAGAGAGAGGGGGAAATCAAACTACTTCAAGAAACAATCTTGGTGGACCTAAAGAAAAAGAAAAAAAAATAAAAAAATTTTTAAAGAAAGAAAATAGAAGGAGAAGAAGATAGAAAATCTTGGCTTTTTTCTAAGGCAATTAAATTCTAATTGGAGTAGGTGCCTCATGTAACTTGGAGGCTGCATTAGGATGGTCCTCTAAGTTCAAAAGGGACACACTGAGCAGTAGCAGCACATCCATTTCTTGCTTTAGGACACCTGTACCCAGTGGGCACAACTGAATAATGGGGAGGGTTGACATTGTAATGATTCCTGCTGTCTCACTATTCCAAAACAATAGTAAATTTCTCTGAGGTGTGAATAACACTCCTGGGGTGTCTCCTGACTTTTCGATTCGTTACAGCTCCTGGGCAGGCAGTTGGCTCCCTTTCATCCAGCACTACTCATTTCAGTCACAGAAATTGCATCCTTAGTTTCCCTAGGGGAKAGGGAGGCATTTTGTAGGTCTCTTCCCTCAGAGCTACAGCTTCATGGAACCAGACCTGGGGCAATCTAACCYGGAGTGATATCTGCACTGCCTAATCTATGCCCTAATTTCAGCAATGGAACAGGAGTCAGGATGGATTAAGCAGGGCAGCCAAGTGATTTGCTGGCTGAACTAGAAACACTGCAGATCTCACTTGCCAGCTCAGTTCCTTCCCACTTCCACCATGCCACCAGTCCCTTCACTGGGCCACCATGTTGTGAGAAAGCAAAGGCCTGAAATTTGGGAAAGTTCCCCATTTTTAACAGTATAGTCACTTGATAACTGCAGAGAAAATGTCCACCATGCTTCCTATGAAACCTTCCATCACAAGTACTCAGAGGAGAAGATGGTTATGATGGGGAATGATGTCAGCTTCCCAGGATAGCTGTGACTAGAACATGCCCGACATGCAGAATCAGATCATCAAATCCTCTTGCAGTYTCTGTCAAATAAGAGGACTGGAATACTGACACATGATCACTTMAGCTCCAGGGCTGCTAATGTTTTGAAAGGCCAAAAACTGCTGCTCCCCTTCTCCTGCTGGAAAATGGGCATCTATAGACAACTGCTCACTTTGCAAGATGTTCCAGTAAACAAACTTGATGGATTGAGGTGGCAAGATTTAATTTAAGGGCAGACATAGAAAGGTGTACAATTATTAGTCAATTACTCATCCATTAATAGGCTGCTGCACTGAACTATTAATCATGCTTGAACTTAATTCTTTCCCCTCTTGTTCTTTAAAGGGCAACTAACCCTTTTAAAGAGGGAGAAATGCAGCACTTCAGGGCACTGGCAGCCCTGTCATGAGTAGGGATATTTTTTGAACTCCCACATATAGAAGCATTTATGGATTACTGTTTCTCAAAGGAGAACTGTAGTGCAACTGCATTAGTATTTGTCATGTTCATGCCCTCAGCTTTTAGGAACTGTGGAGTGRCTGTCTGGAGTACTGGGTTTTATTACAGTTTTATATGCTTTTGATAATTACAGTCAGATGGGTCACAGAGTGTACAGAATTGCCTGTTCTTTAGGATAGCCCTGAGTCCTGGAGGAAAGTGCCATGAAATTCCTGCTAGATGTATTTCCACACTTTGGTCCTTTGACATATATTTCTATTCTGAGGATCTTTGCATTTCGGCCTTTAGGAAATCATATCCTTTTTATTTTAAGCCTGAATTAATTAGTTCAGGGGAGAAAGGACTGAAGGAAATGTTCATTCTGTCTCTAGCTGCTCTGAAGAAGCCAAGTTGTTTTGAAGCCTGGAAAAGGATTATCCCTATACCTAAATGAAAAGATTTTTCTATTCATCCTCATATGAGGGGTAGAAGGGTTCCAGCTAGTGTTTTAAATTTTGGTAGCTTATACAATTTGGACAGCTGCACTGTGAGTGTATCCAGGGTTAAAACCAGCTGAGGACATTTAGGTTTGCAGAATTTMATTCCTGCCACTTTCACTGTRTTCTTGGAATTTCTTGGACTCTCAYCTGCAGCCTGCTTCAGTTCATCTACAGAAGGAAATAGCACTTACTCAAAAAAGGCAACTCTACACCTTTGTGGGAACTGCCTGTAAATAGAAGCATGAGTTAGGGCTGTGTGTGAACCTTTTCACTTTGGAATAAGGTTATTAATTTGCCCTTCATCCCTTGCTTGTGCCAGTATTACTTTCTTGCTGTCATCCTTCTATTTCAGGTTGTATCTTCTTCTTTCTTCCCCCTTCCCCCAAATATTAAAACAATTCCAAAGAAAAAAAAGAGACTACAAGAAGCAAAGTACAAATGAGAATGTTGATTTCTGTAGGCAGAAAACATTTCTATGCAGACCTGGGAATAAGCTATTTCCTTGGGAATGGGTGGGCAGAGGAGCTTGCTGCTCTACCTGCAGACATTGAAATATGGAATAACATGTCCTAATTTATCTAATGGATAGGGGAGGTGGAAGAAATGGGTCAGGTTCATTTGATCTGACTTTGGGCATAGGAAGGACACTTAATTCAAACTCCAGGGGTCCAAACTAAAAAGGTAGTCTCTGTGCTGCCTCTAATGTGAGACACTGAAACACTTCTTGGGAAATTCATCCCATCATGAGRCTAAATGAGATGGGTTTAATCCAAATTTTAGGAAAACAAACTGTCAGCTGTTCAAGGGGTAACTACCCTTCAGGACAAGGAAGCAGAACAGATCTGGAAGATCTGTTTAAAGACACTTTCCACACAGCACAAGAATGATCTATCTTTGTGTAAAAAACCAGCAAAGGAAGGGAAGAGACTGGCATGGATGAGATAAAACCTGCCTGTGAGATTAAAGGGCAGGAAGCAAATGCACAGGCAGTGGAAACAAGGACAGATAGCCTGGGAAGAGTAGAAAGATGRATTTCAGTTGTGTGTGGATGAGGTTAGGGAGGCAAGGTGAAGCTGCAGCTGAATTTGCCCAGGGACACGAAGAGTAATAAGGGCTTCCAGAGATGAGACTGAAAAGGAAAGTCAAGAAGGTACATTTCTCCTGATAAACACAGCTGGCAAACTGGGAACAACAGACAAGGATTCTGAGGTACTCAACAACCTSTTTGCCTCAGTCTTCACTGGCAWCCTCTCTCCCCACACCTCTGGAGTGGATGGAACATGAGGTGAGGACTGGGGGAGCAAAATCCCTCTTTACTGTAAAAGATCAGATTCATGACCATTTTAGGAACAGGATCATACTGAAATCTATGGGAGCAAATGGAATTTATCCCAGAGTCCTGAGGGAAGTGRATTAGATGACCTTTAAAGGTCCCTTCCAACCAAAACTGTTCCACTACTCTATTAGCAATGAGTTGGGTAGAGAAACAGCAGAGAAATAAGGTGAAAAAAACACTACTTGTGTGATGTTGTAAATTAAAAATGAAATKAACTACTATGTAATTTTATTCAAACTGAAACTGTCRTGTTAGAGAAGTTTACAACTAGATTAGAGAATCTTTTGTTGTAAAATGCAATGAGACTTTAGAACAAATCTGGTACAATTGGCTGATGAGGACTTCTTTTGTATAAATTAGCATATTGAACCCCCTTTTAAAAGCAAATGAATGCAGAATCAAGCATTCAGTTGAAAAATGATCTTCTGAAAGTACGTGTATAATGCCAAAGGGTCTTATTCCTTACTTGTATGGAATTATTTCAGGTTTTACTACAACCCAGTTGTGCAAAAAGATTATTGTAAAGAATCCAAATTATTTTTACTGAGTGTGCTTAATGAATACTTCTCCTAATCAAATATCAAGAAGAATACCTACCCCAGTAGAAATGTTACAGCAACTCTTTATGGCAGGTCTTCTGCCTTGCTTCAAAATTCTTCCCTGGAAGTTTTAAAATATCTGATTAGTCTGAACTGTTCTTTGGGAAGGAAGATTTATAAGCACTGTGGAGGTGAAAATTATTTTTAAAAATTAGCATTCTTTTCCTCCTCATTTTATTTCCCTGAAAAATTACAACAAAAATATTCAAAGGAAAAGAAAAATAGAGTGAAATTTAGAGACAATGCAATATTTTCTCAAGTCACGGGGAAAATTTGTCAAAGATAATTCAGGTGCAATCAAACTTCTTTGCAAAAGCTTTTCAGGACAAATACGTCATCTTGATCTGTCAAAGGACATCATTTTTGTCCTGTTCAATATAGCCCTCAGTGTTGTGGAGAGCTATCTAGCTGTCCTTTGTCTGATTTGATAAAGTACAGGGCACATCACTGTCTCCTGGTGAGATTTCACAGGAATCTTGTTTGAAGAAGGTATTTGTCAGCAATATATAATGATGGTTCAATTCCTTCTCCTATCTTCTTGCCACCAATAACTCCTAATGGGGCAAAAATTACAGGCTGCTTTTCTCAGTGCTGGGAGGAGGAGGAGGTGGGGGTCATACAGGCAAGCATCAGCAACTCATCAAGTTCTTGTTGCAGAGAAAACTTTTTTCAAGAGGCCATCAGGCTCCTCCTGCACCTTTATGTGTCATGGACTGTCTCTGGTCTCAGCAGGGAGTGTAATTATTAACAGTGTCAGGAAACAGAACTCCTGTGTCCTGAATTCCAAGATGCTTTCTGAATTGCAAGAAGATTTTCGGCGGCATAAATTACAAAATTCTTTGGTTTGATGTCTGAAATTCTCCTCCAATTACTCAATATGAAATTCACTCAGCTCCCAAGTAAAGGGAAAGAAATATAGCAAAGTGGTATAAATTGTATTGACAACTAATGTTGAAAGAAGCAGAGGACATTTTTTCAGTTGTCCTCATCACAATCTGGATATTCACAAGAACACAGGTCTGGAAGAAGTCATCTGCTTTCTGAATCCAGTAACCTGTTCACTTTTTCCAGGGAGGATTTCAGACATGAATTTTCATCTCTGTAGTGACTCACACTTAGCACTGTATTCCTTGCATTACAAACAGTCACTTAACAAACCCTTAGTGGTCAATATACAGATGTCAATAGTTTAAAAACACAGTGCAAATATTGCTGGAAATTTTGTGTGTTGGCAGCAATTTTTAAAGCACATGTTGAAGCAGTGGCTCACAGAAAAATGTAAAGGCACCTCTTCTTAACTGACAAATTATCTGAAGTCTTCAAAAGACCAAGGCCTTTGTTTTAACAAATATTTTGTAAGTCCAAACTGAGGACCTAGATACTGCTGCAACTTGGGTATATGCAAATGATTGATGTTTGCAATTGCTAAAAGGAATTATAGTCAAAGCATTGAAACACATTAGTAGAAAATCAGTGACCCTAATGCACACTGATTATGGTATCTAAACATGTTCCAGTTAAAGACTTTTAAATGTCACAGCCCTCACAGGCTAAAAATCCTTTTATCAACATTTGGAGACTCTAGGTTACTACAAACAGTAGAAAACTTCTTTTTTGGCCTTTACTCTTCCCTCAGTGCATCCTTCCAGGCTTTGCTCTGCACCTGCAAGGAATGGATACCACATTCCTTGCAGGCAATGGATGCAGGGAATGCAGATTTACTGAATGCTTTCTTTGCATGTGTCTCCACTGAACCTCCAGAATCCTCCAGAACCCCTGACACTGGAGACCAGGATGAAGGCATGTTGGAAGGAAGACTTTGGCAAGGTCAAGGGAGGTGATCTTGCCTTGACTGAGATGTAGTGAGACCTCACCCAGAGTGCTGTGTCCAATTCTTGGCTCCTCAGAAAAAGAGAGACAATGAGCTCCTGGAGCGACTCCRGTGGAGGGTGAGAAAGGTGATGAGGGGACTGGAGCATCTCTCTCMTGAGGAAAGGCTGAGGGAGCTGGTCCTGTTCAGACTTGAGCAGAGATGACTGAGAGGGACCTCATCAATGTCCATGGCTATCTGAAGGGAGGTGTCAAGAGGATGGAGTTAGGCACGTCTCAGTGTTGCCAAGCAACAGGATGAGAGGCAACAGGCATAAAATGGAACWCAAGAAATTCCACCTGAACCCTGTGCCATGTGCTCTAGTGTGACCCTGCCTGAGCAGGGAGGCTGGACCAGATGAGCCACTGTGGACCCTTCCAACTTCTTGCATTCTGTGTTTTTGTCATTCTGTCCTTCTCTGATTTTGTAAGCAGCCTGAGAGTTGGGACTCTTATGTAATTAGTGATGTGCTTACAAGCATGAGGCTCTTCAAGGAAGATCTCCCACATGGTGAAGACTTAACAACATTACCACTGCCCAGGGTGTGTTCACAGCTTGGAATTAACCTAAATYGGTTCCCTTGGCCTAAAGGTAAGAAAATGGGCACTCAGCACCTTTGTAAAACCTTGTCACCATCTGTTAGACACCTCCACTGACAACATGAGTCTTCACTTCTCAATATCTCAGGTCAATTCTTTGCAATGGGACAATAATTATCACCTTGTGTGGGAAGGTGAGTGAGCATAAGATACAATTAATTAGGATGTATTCAGTACTTGAAGAGTCTAATGAATGCAATATTTAAAGGACACAACACTGTTATTAATTATAATTGCTACACCCTTTATCTCACTGACTAATTATTCCAGAACTTCCTATTCTTGTCAAATTGTCAGCMAGRGCATCCAGAAATGGCATTTTTTTCWAGTCATAAATCACAGGAAATCTGACAGTCTGCACACATGGCCTTCCAAAGGATTGAGCCACAGACCATCACACAGAAAAAAGTAGAAGCACTTTCTTCCATGGAGCAAATTACTGCTGTCAGTAACCCATTAGAAGAAGGGAGTTGGACTGGATAATTCCTTCCTTCCTTCCTTCCTTCCTTCCTTCCTTCCTTCCTTCCTTCCTTCCTTCCTTCCTTCCTTCCTTCCTTCCTTCCTTCCTTCCCAGTTGCCCCTATCTTTGAATCCACAAGTTTTGCCCCTCTCATTTCCTCACATCCTGTCATTCTGCTGCTGAAATACTGGACTGGGTAAAGCACACCATGGGCTCCACAGCTCAACTACACACTGCATGGATCAGCATCCCTGCAAAGACCTGGATCTGCATTCCCTGAGACCAGTGRTGTCTCCTGTTTTGGAAAGCAAGAYTTCAGAAATTTCCCAGGCTTATCTGGGAAGGTGACTGTGCTGGGGGGAAATAAAAAAGATGAGGTCCTGCCTTGATTTGAACAACAGACCTAAGCCCTGGAACAAGGCAYCACTGATCTGCAGCTGTCTCATGGGTGGTGTTGCCAGRGAGCAGGGAGAAATCATTTTGCCACAGTGAGAAATGCTCATCAGTTGCTGTCTGAAGAAAATGCTGAAAGATTTTGACACAGCTACCTTGCTATTTGCATAAGCATTTCAAGCAGGTGCTAACAGGGCTGAAGGCATGGACATGCTCATTAAGTCACTTTAACTAATTCTGCATCTTCTTGGAGGACTTWACTGTTCAGATTTTATTACAGGAAGGATGTCCAACAACCTGTTTCTTGTTTGTCCTGAGACTTCTCCATGCATCTTAATCAGGTAAACATCTGTTTCCACAGGCTGTCCTTTCATGTCTGCAAAGAAGCAGCTGGTGAGTTTAAATCAGCCTCACATTGTGTCAGAACAGAGATGGCCTCTGCTCYAGCTTCTGGGATATGCTGATGGGCAATAGTTTTCCAGGTGTGGATATTACAAACTTTCAAAGAGCTGATACTGAATTTCCTGCCCAAAGAAATGCAAGGCAGGGGTGGAGAGGAAACCCCAGTAAACTCATTTCCTTTGACAAGGATAGTGCTAGTTTAGACTATCATTTCAGATCTTCTTGACAAAACAAGAYAGGCAACTTGGACTTCAGAAAGGACCATTTTATGTAAAGCAAATGCAAAACACCTTCCTAAACTTCCGATGTCTTCCTGCAGAGATGCACAGCCAACATTTCTCTTTCCACTCCCTCTGCAGGAAACACCTCAGCAGTCTCAAGGCTGTTTCATAAAGCTCACACGGGATTTTAGAGTACAAATCCCAGTGAAAGCTGGTGGTGTCCATTGCTTCCCCAGACGTGCAGTCATGTCCACCTGCTTCTCTGCTTACATCTTTCTTCTGTACACTGTGAGCAACCTTCTGAGGGGGCATCAGACCAGGRAGGTTTATTACTAGCTGCCTTTCAGGCACTGCAAGCAATCTGAAAAGCATGGAGATGCTCTTGGTCACAAGCAGCACTATTTTACAAGGGGTGATAGAAAATAAAAAGACTGACTCAACAGAAGGTAATTGAGCATGTTGCCCTCTTTGAAGCTACTTTTCTTGTGATAAAATAATGCAGCAAGGTTTGRTATTAATTTTGATGCACAACCCAACTTGCACTCTCATCTATGCAGCTTTTTGCTTCATTTCTCAGGTACAGGACCAAGATTTTTATGTCCTTTTGAGGTCTTTGGTTAACATTTCTTATAGGAAGAGTTCTCTAGTTGAGCATCTCCCTAGAGATGAGTAGCAGATGGCCACGACACCTGTGGTACCAGTGGAACATTAGTGACATGACTCTCTGAAACCACTGGCTTTAATTCAAAGCCCACTGCGCAGGGCAAACTTTCCACTGCCATCAGCCTGATCATGATCAGATAAAGAAACTTAAAAGTCTTCCTGAGAATTAACATAACCTCCATTTCCCCCAGGCTAAGTTAGGAATCATCCAAGTAATCAAGAATGTTCTGCTCACTGTTCCGAACAACCAAAAATCATACAGCTTCTTCTCACCCTCCTCTGGGTTGCCTGGATACAAACTACCTCAATCCAGGGATGATTAAATATTTACATGAAACACTGGGCTGTTGTAGTCCACATGAGTTCCACTTGGAAATTTGCAGCTTCTCAAGGAACTTATCAAAAGGCCATGTATRTCTGCTTTATTTCCATGTCTCAGGCAATTGAATAAAAGATATTACCTCTCCCTATAAAGCTTGCCTCATATAATTTGATTTTTATCTCCTTTTTTTCTCTTATGGATTTTTGGGGGTTGGATCAGTGAAGGCCCAGTGCCACAGAACAAACCATTAYTTCTGCTCCTGTGACTCTGCAGCATTCCGTGTGATTTTCTTTAAGTGAACTGAAGATCAGCCAAAAGTTTTCAAATTAAAATATTATTTATTGACAGACCAATAACATTCCCAGAAAGCATTTGCTTGGCTTGAAATTTACTTTTTTTTAATCAGAAGAACTAAAAAAAAAAACCTCCACCCCCAAAACTGAAACAAACAAAAAAACCTAACAGCCATGTGAAATTCAATTTATTTCATTGATGAATTAGAATTTTTTCAAATGTAAGTGAAGAGAAAGCAAGAGATACTAATGTTTCCTGCCATGGAAGGATTTCTGGCATGGTCYTTATTCAGACAGAAACCACCTACAAAGATAAGTCTTTTGTTTAATTTTGTCACAGGATTCAATCAMTGCTGCTACAAAGCAGACCAGTATGACCATATTGAGATGGCATTTGAAGCTTTTATGTTTCATCAGTGCTTATATTCCTTGTATTTTCCTCAAGYGATTAGATTATCAGCTCTTCTGTTTATAGACTTTCTTAAACTTCTGAAATTAAGAGAGTTACATGAACAGTAAAACAAATATGTTCACAGGTAGGAGGCAAGCATTTTGTTAAAAAAAATTAAAAAGATTAATCTTCTGTAGCAACAGAAAAACTTTTCCATCTCTTCCAAAAGAAGGCCCTCCCTGGGAATTGAAAAATGTTGTGCCTGCTTCATGTGACAGCAGTAGCCCTGTATTTGGCAGCAAAAAGAGAAACATATGGCAGCAGAGGTGATGCTGTAGCTGAGTGCAACATTCTCCAGTCACTGCTCATAGGCATTTTGATGGGAAAAGCAGTGCTTAGAGGAGGAACTCAGCAATGGATATCTACTCAGTTGTGCTTTTAAAAGCTTGTGGAARTATCCATTTTTCACAGTTGAGAAAAGAGCCAGAGCTCCTCCACAATCCAGCCAGAAGCCAGGGTCTCATGTTAATGGAGAAAGCTGGAAGGACAGAAAAAGTAAGGGAGGGAAGGGAATTACATGAAAGAAAGAGAAAGAAGATGCTTGTAATGTTTCTTACTCAGAGAATGGGTAGCTTGCTAAGGAAGCAGTCCAGATGCTGAGCAGGGAATTAGAAGCTTTCCCACTCCCTCTCCAGTGCAGACTCACTGTCAGTGTATGCTTCAAACACAGCATCCAAACCAGATCCTTGCACTGCAGATTTTCATCTGGGGTAGTGTTCATTTTCTTCTTAGCAGCTGGTACAGGGCTCTGTTTTGGCTTCAGTTACAGAATATTATTGACAACACACTGATGTTCTGGTTGTTGCTAAGTAGTGCTTACCCTGAATCAGGGCCTTTTTAGTTTCCCACACTCTCCCAGTGAGGAGGTCCACAAGAAACTGGGAGAGATATGGGGCAGGCAAAGAGTAAAGTTGCACCCCTGAAATTTAGGAAAGCAGACTTCCAGCTTTTCAGGGAGATAATCAGTGGGATCCCTGGAGAGACTGCCCTCGAGGACAAGGCAGTGGAACAGAGCTGGCAGATTTTTAAGGAAGTCTTACACAGAATGTAAGAGCTGATGATCACCAGGAACAAGAGATCACACAAGGAGGATGGGAGACTGCCATGGCTGAGAAGGGAAATGCTKGTCAAACTCAAGGCCAAGAAGCAGCAGATATTGAAAGCAAGGACAGGTAGCCTGGGAGTAGAGATGAAGATCAGCTGTGTAAAGATGGGGTAAGTAAGGCCACAGTGAAGCTGGAATTGAATCTGGAAAGGAACACAAAGAATGAAAGGAAAGGCTTCTACAGGTATTTTATCCAGGAAAGGAAGGCCAAGGAAGTTCTTTCGAAGGAAAGGTGCCCCTGGCCATGGCAGAGGGGTTGGAACTGGAYAATCTTTATGGACCCTTCCAAAAATCTGCTTTTCCTGGACCAGCTTCCAAGTGATAGGTTTGTCTTAAGACCTATGCTGAAAAAGTAAYTCTGAACTGAAAACAACATTGCTCTTCTAGATGAACTGCAACAAACAGCCAACAGCGAGGCCCCAAGTATCATTTCATAAACACATGCAGATCAGAAGTGAATTTAGCTGAGTTACTTTGGGGAGCTGTGGTTAAATTTCTTCACTCTTGGTGTCTGATCCATTTGAAGCATCTTTGTCTCCCCCAGGAGTCTCCCCCTACCCAAACCATCAGCCCAGTGCCTATGAGGCTGTGTCCTGTGGCAGGCAGTGGTGTGTGGCAGCCTCACATTCCTCAGGGCACCTCCAGTGACACAAAGCAGCTGATTTGGGCCCTCTGGGTGCTTTACTGGAAATGTGATCAGAGTTGTCAGRAGGAGAAACTGCTGCCACCTGACCCCTTCACAGGTTTTACATCTACAGACAGCTGGTGCCTCTTATTTAGATTCTYTATTTGCAACTCAGCTGAACTGAGATCTGAATGTAAAGCCACTGCTGAGACAGGAAAAATTTTATTTTAATCTAAGTCAAATAGGTTTTTCCAATTTTTTTTTTCTTCTGGTGAATTCCAATACTTTGGCATTCATTTTCTCACCATGAATTGTGGCCAATATTGCAGGGATCATCATACAGATGAGAGTCTTACTTGCATTTTCTCTTTTATATATCAAAACATTTCACCTCAGTTCAGTCCCACACCAAGCTTTTTCTCCTCAGTTGCTGCCATGACATCTGTGATTTGTGGCTTCTTTGCTTTATGCCCCAATTCTTCCCCTCTTCCCACTGTGACACTGCAGATCCCATATGGATGCCACATGGTCACAAAACTCCAATAAACTTGGTGAGCCAGCTAAGGGGTGGCAGTGGTGCATCACAGGATCTATTTTTTAGCATGGGAGTCCTTCCAAAAGAAATTGTAAGATACTACACCATGACACAAATGAAACTAGGACTCATTAGAGTTGCAAGTGTACAGAAATCAAGATTTAACATTCTCCCTTGCTAAAATCCAAGCAGTTACCCTCTTTCTCTTAATGCAGCCTAACAGAATCAAGAAACTTCCCTGTTAAAAATACACCTTCTATTTTCTCTTCTAATTCTTAATATATTTTTATTGTTTTAGTTGATAAAAATATTAAAGGATGATTCTTTATGGAGTCTTAATGAGTCTATGTCAATGCTAGTTAGCATCTTACATTACTGTGATAGCTTCATCCTTCACTCACTGTCAGCACCCCAAAGCAGAAAACAACTGCATCAGCATTTTAATAAAGCAAAAAATAAGTACCTTTATTTCTTTTATTAATTGTTAAGAAGAACATAGATTTGAGAGCTTTTCCTAATGGGGTATCTTCTGCATCTGCTATGTAGTTAATGTATTTATCTCTAGCAATCTCTCAGGACTTTATTGTAATTCTGCAATGCTAAAATATAATAGGGTCAGCATATGGTAAGAACATAAATGCTAGCAGGGGACCTGAGATGAACCCACATTCACACACATCATCTTAAAACAAAATACATTTTCTAATAAAACCTGTGAAGGCAGATCTCATAGTTATGGAATATAGATGTCAAAAATAAAACAGATAGTTTGGGTTGTTTTAAGGAATCTGTGCAGCACTCTGTGTAAAGAGAGACAGAGTGCTGCACAGTCTGTCTCTCTGCACAACAGAAAAAAGGTACACCTAGAAAAATATTATATGTGAAAGCATAGTTCTGCAGCGTGAGTTTAAAAAAAAAAAACAATTATTTGTAGCCTATGTAGCAGCTTCAAGCTCAGAGCAAATCCTTAATTTCAGAACACCCTCAGCACAGAGCAGACTTTTGTCATTTCTGCAAACAGGGGCTTGCTTTCATCTGCCAGAGACCAAAAGTACCTCAAGAAAAAAAGGCCAAAGGTCTCAGCCAGGTGGTGGGATCATTTGAAAAGCATAGGAGAGCTGTCTCCAGAACAGTGGAAGATAATTTTACAAGCTACTCCTGGAGAAGAGGACAGATGGAATACATAATGCCATTCAGCCCTGCTCTATGTCCTGTCTGTGTTTTGTGCATGAAACCCAGCAGCAAGGAATGTGAAATAAAATAAATATCTGGCTGGCATCCTCTTTCAGGGAATAACCTGTTGTGTCTTTCCCAAAGACACAAAGCCTTTTTTTTTTTGGTGTACAGGGAAAAAGGAGTGAACCTTGAAAAGAAATGTAGGACTCAGCCATCACATTAAGGACTGGAAGAGTTTTCTGACACCCTCCATCTTTACCAAAGTGCTCACAGGGGTTACTCTGATGGTGCAGATGCCCCAAAGCCAGTTACTTGCTATAACAGTGATCATTTTAGAAAGCTTCTTGGAGYACTTGGCAAAGACTACTGCATTTATTCACACAGAATCTCCACATGAGGGATATGCATTTTATTGCCTTGGAGACTGATCCTAAGCACTTCTATACACTCATTCTCTTCACTAAAATCCTGCTCACGAGCAAACACATTTTGAGCCAGAAACCTTGTACAATGAGCACACTGACATCATATTCCTTGATGTCTGCTTCCAGCAGTTTCAAATCCAGGGTAAAAGGAGATGTGACTGATCTGCCCTGTGTCTGTTTGGGCATAATAACTTAAAGTTTATGATCTGATCCAACATGCAGGTTCTGAATGAGATTTCCTTCAAGCTTTGGGACTGATGTTTAGTTAGATGATGAGGTTTGGAGGAAAAACTCCTGCAGAAAGGTAATGTGCCATTTCACACACCAAAAAAAAAAAAATTAGAAAATCTAGGTTAGTGACCAAATTCATCATTTACATGTGCCAGTAAGACTGTCTGGGATTTTTCTGCTTCCTCCTAACCTTCTCTGTTTTGGTACATTCTCATCTGTTTTTCTTGGGGAAGGTTATGTTATTTTTGTTTTTACTTAGCTGACAATAAATCTGATGGATTTTTATTCATGAAGTATTATTCAGATTACATTCTGAGATATTTTTTTCTTTTCCTATTCCAAACAGTAAGAGAAAAAAAAATCTATTAACAATTTTATTTAATGTAAGTGCTCTCTATTCTCTTGCTTGCTGAGAGTTAAAACCTGGCATCCATCATGTAAACTGCTTCTTATAGCTTGCTCACACAGGAAAATTTGACTGTTTTGGTTTCTAGCACTGCTTTTAATTATGTTTCAGATATCCATATCTGTGTAAMTGAAACTGACTTTTTTTCTTCAGTCAAGTAGGGACACCCTACCAATGCTTTTTTCTGAGTGTTTGTGAGAGAAGTTTATGTTATCAGAAGCAAATGCAAGGTGTATAAACACCATGGMAAATCTACCAAGTGTTTCTAGAAATTCTTCAGATCTGTCCAAGCAGCTCAATAATCATGTACATTTTAACAGAAGCTTTAATCTGGAAGAGTCTCAAAGGCTTAGTCTAATTGGACTTTGTCTCTATGTCAAAAGAGTACCTAAGCTGGTTTTCCAGATTCATTTGATTGAAAAGTAGATATTGTCTCTCTCTGTATATGTTAGATGACAAACCTGATTTCTTATCTCAGACCCAAGGAAACAGGAATCAGCCTTTTAAATAGCCATTATTTCATCTACATGTAGAGCTTTTCCATTCAGAGATGCCTCTCTAGACCAGACACATCTACATGACCAGCTTTTACCTCTCCCCTATGCTAAAATTGAAAGGCTTCCTTTTTTAATGARTTGTATCAAATAGTGTCAGAAAATCTTGGTAGTGAACTAATTCCAACCACCTTTCTTACTTCAGGAATGGCAAAAGGACCAGTCTAAACACTGCCAGTCCTTTGCCTCAAGCAAACATACCCAAGTACCCTGCTGACTTGAAATTAACTCCATATTAATATTGAAATGACAGGGCTTACTCTTTACTTATTTTGATGTGCTTAATTAATATTCTGATCAAAATACAAGCTTATTCTTAGATCTGTATTTAAAATGCAGACAGGATGCTGTGACTCTAGCTCAAGCTATGAAACCTTTCCCATACAGAAGGCACCTATGAAAGCTTTAGTCCTCAGTATCCAAGGCACAGGTTCTGTATCTCATGCAAAATACACTTTCACCACCAACACAGCAGCATATTGCAGAAAAGAAGCTCTGGTAAAAATAATAGGGGTAAGATATGTCCAAYCAGATTAACTTCTCAATGAAGCAAGGGAAATTATGCTGATAAAATGTAATGTCAAATGAAAGCTTAAGGAAATCTAGACTCTCTAATCTTTACTATCTATRTAAGAGCACCTGAACTTCAGCAAGAAGAAAGAAAAAAAAACAGGTGTGAAAAATATGAAATTAAGGGTGATCAGGAGCAAGTCTGAGATGTGATCCAGCCTGTCCTTCTGGAAACAGGAGGGTGCCATAATTCAGCAAAAGTTTTTTAGTGAATATGAAATTCAAAGAAGACCACTATATATCGGATTCTGCTCATAGTAAAGGCAGTGTGAATCACACCAGTTGGGTTTAGGAGAGAGATGCCTTCTCTTCAGGTGATTTGTTTTGGGGTTGGATCTTTTAAGATACAACTAGATTTATTGGCATTTCCCTGGAGGTTATGTATTTAGTTCTCAGTGTCAGTAATGCAAATAGCAAAGGACCATTTTTTTTTTAGCTCTTGTTGATTCATGGACATCCTAAATTTAATTTCTCAAGTCCACCAATTACATTTGCTTTTGTCAGGGACAAAAAGAAGTAGTCCCTATTCTCATTTCTATGCCATTCAAGCTTCTCTGCTTATCTTTTTCTGTTCTGGAAGGTCAATAAATGACACAAAAACTGAAGCTCTTGATAACTTCAGTGAGCAAGAAGGGAAAGAAAAGGACATCTCACAGATAACAAAAGCATCATAGAATAAGTAAATATGCTGGGGAGATGATAATTTTGTGTACCTGTCCACTGCTCAGTTCAGCATTGCCATCCACTACATTTGTTCTTACACAGCAACCAAGCCTGGGAGACTGCATTTATACCATGAAAACATGCACTAAAAGGCAATTTCTAATGATTTGCCAGGCTGGAAAGYTTGCAGGATCTTTTCCTCCAGTGAGCTCGATTTCCAACAGCAGACTTGCAGAACTGGACCCTCTTGCACAGAGACCTCGGAACAGGCAGTGAGCATGGGATTTTTGCCAGAGATGCTTGTGTAGCTGCCACTGGAGACGTCAGAAGAGAAAAAAAATGCTTTCCATAGGAGGATATGACCATAGCATCTGGAAATGTCATATGTTTTTGTCTGCCTGGGAATTCTCCAATCCCACTAGAGGAAGGATGGATTGACTCTGTGGCAAGGAAGCAGCCTTCTCCCAGTCAACATTATGGGATGATTTAAGGCCACTACCTCTGGTAGACACCAGGACTCAGGGGTTTGTGTTGCCCAGCTGTTGGACACCAGCCTCGTGTGGCTGGAGAGCCAGTGCTCCTTCTGTCCCAGGTTGATGGATATGGCTGCTCTTTTCCTGTTCACAAGTTCAACCAATAGCAAGGCTGAGCGTGTATTCCAGAGATCTACACAGAGACAGGGCAAACAGCTGTGTAGCCTCTCTCAAATATAAAAAAATCCCCAAGTCCATCTCATTATGCCCTTCTTAGCAGCTGCCAAGTGATCAATTTGTGACCTGAGAGTTTGGGTCTTTGTCATTTTCTATGTTATAATTCACCCAACAACATGTGTGGGGCCCTGAGTGGGCTTTTTTGTCACTTCCCTGTTATTTAGTACTCCCTTAGAACAGAAAGGTTTTTTTATGTGATAACCTCAGTGAATTGGAAGCTCTTACATTTTGAACACCCTTGCACACAAGGTGTATGACTGTGGTCTGAATCCAGTGGGAAGAGCTAAGAGAGGAAAGGCAAGATGCTTGTCTGCATCCAGGGACGGGCTGGCATTTATCACTACAAGGTGTGGTGTGCTACCATGTCTCATTACTGAGACATACACTCCAGAAAAATTGCTGAAATGCCTCTCTTAGGCATCTTACAGAATCTCTAATGTTTGGTTGTCAGAACTCTTCTATGACTTAAGTACAGATGCAGAACCTTTCAGACTGTCATATGTGACAGAGAACACAGCTTTCTCCATACATTTACAGCTATTTCAGGTTTGCAGTGTAATGTCAATGATTGCCTTGGCAGGATGTGGGGGCTACATCCTCATCAATCCTATTAGGCAAGAGCCAAAAGTCCCTGTGTCTCTAGGGAGACAGG
>CADDXX010001331.1:30894-43196 GCA_902810485.1 Alauda arvensis
TCTTTCTCCTTCTTCCCCAGTTCTGTTTCTGACTTCCTATCCTTCCCTTTCCTCTCCTGGGTTTTCTGGTATTCTGGAATCTCTTCATCAGGTTGTTCCTCTGCTCCTGATATTCCATAAGATGCCTCTGAGAAGGACAGGTCAAGCCAGAGATCACACCACTTGTGCCATTTCTTCCTTTTTCCTGCACATTTCTTCCATTTCCTCCCCACATTCCTTCTCTTTCCCCCCACATTTCTCTCTTCTTTCCCATTCCTTTGCTTACTCCCCTTTCCCATTTCTTATTAATTTCTTTGCTTTTCCCTAATTTCTTTGCCTTTTCACTCTCATTTCCCCTTGGCCCTTTCCACCATTTTTTCCCATTTACCTTGATTTTTCCCCTCAATTTCTTTCCTTTCTCCCATTTATTTGCTTTATTATCCCCAAAATTTCCCATTTTTGGGCATTTTTTTCTGTTTTCCCTCTTTTCTATGATTTTTGTCCAGTTTGTTTCCTTTCCCTCCACSTCTTTATTATCCCAATTGATTTTCATTTTCCTATATTTTACTATTTGCCTCCTTCCTTGATTTTTCCTCAATTTTTTTGCTTTATTATGCCCAAAATTTCCCATTTCCCTAATTTTTTGCTATTTCCCCCTTTCCTTGATTTTTTCCTTATTTCTTTCCCCCAGTCCTTTATTACCCGAATTAGTTCCCATTTTCCCAGTTTTTTCCTATTCCACCTTTTTTCCCCCTATTTCTTTGCATTCTCCCCTCCCACTTTTTTTTTTTTTTTCTTCCCAAATTTTACCTTTTCTGTCTCTCCCAATTTTCCTGTCTTTCCCTTCTTTCCCGATCTGTGCCCCCAATCTCCCCCTGGGAAGTGGGGTCTCCTTGAGGAGGTTGTGGAGGCTCTGGAGCATCAGTGCCCTCGGAAGCGGTGTCTGGACCATTTCCCTCTCAAACCTGGGTGGGAAATAACGTGATCACCCTGGAATCACCCTGGAATCACCACAGTTTTCCACAAATCCATGACATTTCCCCCTCAATTCACCACATATTCCTTAATCAGCCTTTTTTTTTCACAAATCCACCATAGTTTTCCCTAAATCAACCTTATTCCACCCCCCCTAAATCCACCTTGTTTTTTTTCCCCAAATCCACCCCATTTCTCACAAATCCACCGTAGGTTTCCTCAAATCCACACTATTTTTCCCAAATCCACCATTTCCCCCAAAATCCATATTTTTTTTCCAACTCTACCACGTTTTTCAGAGATCCACCATAGTTTTCCCCAAAATCGACTACATTTTTCCCAAGTCCATCTTGGTTTTCCCCAAATTCACCACGGTTTTTCCAAACCCATTTTATTTTTCCCAAAACCAACACATTTTCCTTAATATACTTTGTTTTTTCCTACCCTGTTTTCCCTAAATCCACCCTGTTTTTYCCCAATTCCACCAGGTTTTCCCAAATCCACCACATTTTCCTTAATCCACCTCTTTTTTTCCACAATCCACCACATTTTCCCAAACCCAYCATGACTTTCCCAAATCCATATTTTTCCCTCAAATCCCTAATTTTCCCCCAAATCAATCCCATTTTCCCAAATCCAACATGTTTTTCTCCAAATCCTCCTTACTTTCCCCCAAARCCACCATATTTTTTCCAAATCCTCAATTTTCCTGTAAAACCCCCACATTTTCTCAAAATCTGCCATCCCTCAGACCCTCTCAGGGCAGAATTYCAGGCCCTCTAAATCCAAGGAATCCTGGAGTGGGTTGGACCCTTTTCTGGTCCCATCCCAGAGCTCCAGGATCGCCCCTGGACGCACTCAGGGAAGATGATGACAGAACCAAACGAGGTCAGAGCAGCCACAGGGACTCCCCGAGGCACCACCATGTCCAGGAGCTCCTTGATCTGCAGTGGAAGAGAACAGGGATGGGAGTTTCTCTGTGGGGATGAGGAACTCAACTTTAGAAGACCCCAAAGATAGTGGGACCTTCTCATGGATGAGATCAGCATTGGAGGAGCGCCAAGATGGCTGGAGCTTCCTATCATGGATGAGGACATCAGTGATGGAAGACCCCAAAGATGAGGAACCCAGGATTTTAGGAGCCCAAAGAGGACCCCAGAGATGGTGGGACCTCCTTAACATGGATGAAGGAATGTTGGAGAAGCCCAAAGATGGTGGGGTCCTCAGCATAACCAAGGGACTCAGGGACCCCAAAGATGGTGGAACCTCCTTAATGTGGATGAGGAACTCAGCATTGAAGGAGACGTAAGATGGTGGGATCTCCTCCTCATGGATGAGGTAATTTTAAAGGATCACCCCACTCAACTGCCCCCATCCCCTCAAACCCCTCACCTTGAAGGCACCCTTTTCCAGGTTCTCCATTCCGGCCACCGCCTCCAGGAAGTCGTGGTAAAACCTCATCCGGACCTTGCGCTGCTCCACCATCAGGACTCCAATGTTCCTCAGGACCAGGGCCACATCCTCACCTGTCCCCAAGCACCGCGACAGGAGGGACATGGTGGCCTGAAGGGCGCCCTCCACCCTGCGCCGGGGCAGTCCCAGCACTGCCGCCACTGCAAACATCCGGAGTGGATCCAGGCTCTCTGGGAGGACATGGACGATGGGGAGATTTGGGGTATCCTCTGGGCGTTTGGGGCTTTCTGGTAGGGTTTTGGGGGTTTCTCAAGGCTTTATGGGGTCTCCTTGTGGCTGTTGGGGTCCTCTCATGTTTTTTTTGAGATTTCTTGGGAAGTTTCACCCTCTTTCTCATGGTGATTTGGGGTCTTGTGTTTTTTTTTTTTTTTTTTTTTTTTTTTTGTCTTCTTGTGGTTTTTGAGGTTTACTTGTGGTTTTTGAGGTCTGCTTGTGGTTTTGTGGAATATTCTCATGAGGTTTTTTGTGAGTCTACACAATTTTTTGAGTTTTTTTGGCATCTCCTTAGGGGTTTTGGAGCCTTTGCATGTTTGTGGGTGGTTTCTCATGGGTTTTTGAGGTTTTCTCATGTTTCTGTGGGGTCTTCGCATAGATTTTTTTTGGGTATTCTCTTCATTTTATACAGTCTTCTCATGGGTTTTGGAGCCTTCTTGTGGTTTTATGGGATCTTCCTGTAATTTTGGGGGTCTACTAATTGATTTATGGGGTCCTTCTTGATTTATGTGCTTTTTTTTGGATATCCTCATGATTTTTGGGGTCCTTTTGTATTTTTTGGGGTCTCCTCATGGGTGTAAGGGTCACCTGATGGTATTTTTGGGTCTGCTTGTGATTTTTGGGGTCTTCTCATGGGACATTTTAGGGTGTCCTCATGAGTTTTGGGGGCTCCTCATGGATTTTTTTGGGGGATCTCCTCTTGGTTTTTTGGAGGAGTTCTCTTTCTGATTTTTTGGATCTTGTGTTTTTTGGGGGTCTCCTTGTGGGTTTTGGGATCTCCTCATGGACTTCTGGGGTCTCCTCATGGACTTCTGAGGTCTCCTCACATTTTTTTTGTTTTTCTCACATCTTTCAACTCCTCATTTTCCACCCCCTCCCTCAACTCTCCCCCTCCATCCGTGTCCACCTCAGAATCCCCATGGTCCTACCGGGCCAGAATTCCCAGTTATCCGTCAAATTGTGGCTCTGGACCAAATTCCTGGCCAGGCAAAAAACTGGCCTCCGTGTGGTCACCTCCATGTCCCCAACCTGCACCTGCCAGGGCACCACATCCAGGGCACCGAGAGTCGGGATCCGCACCCCCTGCAACCGGAATTTTGGGGATTTTGGGATCTGCTTCCCCCCAGAAGTAGAATTTCAGGATTTTGAAGTGGAAATTTGGGATTTTGGGGTTTGCAGCCCATGGAGCTTGGAATATTGGGACCTTGGAATCTATACCCTCTGCAAGTAGAATTTTGGGATTTTGGGATCTGCACCCCCCCTGCAAGAGGAATTTCAGGATTTTGGGATCCAAACCCCCTGGAAGAGGAATCTAGGGATTTTGGAATGAACCAGAGGTGACCTCGACCCCCAGGAGGGGACAGGCAGGGGRATTGGGGTAACCTTGTTCCTCAGCAGGAGCTGTTCTAGGATGAAGTCAGCCACTGCATCCCAAATTTTCTGCCGCTCTGGGAATTGAGGAAAACTGAGTCAGGATCCCGACAGATCCTGACATTCTTGGGGATTCAGGGGGTGCTGGTACCTTCAGGGGTGGTGGCTGAAGCTATCTCTCTCCTCCCCCAGAGCTTCACCTTGGTCCTCCTGGCAGTGGAAGGGCGGGAACTCATTCCGCACTTGGGATTTGGGATCAGGATTTGGGATCGGGATATGGGATCGATATGTGGGGTCTGGGATATCCCACCACCAGACTAGCTCCTGCTGTGTCCCCCAGGATGCTCTGTGATGCTGCTGGTGGCACTGTGACTTTTGTGGGGCCTCTGTGACGTTACGGTGACACCACTGGGACAGGGACGGGGATAGAATATAGAATGGGGAACACGGAATGGGGGACATGGAGGGTGTGGGACCAAGGAGATGGGATGTGGAATTGAGGACATGGGATGGGGGATATGGGGGATGTGGGATGGGGCACATAAAATGTGGACAGGATGGATGTGGGGGATGGGGAATGGAGGAAATGGCATGGGGGACAAGAGGAACATGGGAGATAGGACATGGAATGGGGGCCACAGGATGGGGACATGGAATGGGGAACATGGGGGATATGAGGGAATGGGATGAGGGACATGGGCACGTGGGGGATGTGGGACATGGAATGGGGACTTCAAGGATGTTGGATGGGGGACAAGGGAGACATGGGGCACATAGCCTCCAGGTGCTCAAAGACATTACGATCAGCAGACATGATGACAAAGCAATTTTTGAGGCATTTTTCATATTATCAGGTCCTTACACCTGGTCAGTGCCCAAACCCTGGCACAGGGATTGCAGTTGCTTGGCTTCACTACCATCCAGTTCCACATTAGAGCCATGATATCCCAGCACAGAGAGCAAGGTCACCAGGGGCTCTTCCAACTGGCAGCTGAAATCTTGTCACACATCTCGCAGCTCACCTGAGGACAGGGATCGGGTGATTGCCTCTGGCTCTGACTCTTCCTCCTGTTGGGAGGGCCCTTCTTCCTCTTCCTCCCTCACTAAGGGATTAGTGCAGATGTGGTCTTGGATTTCTTTTGTATAGCAGCAACTGCTCCTGACAGGGGCTGTTCCCCTGGTTCAGGAGTGCCCACGGTGCCTGTTGCTCTGCTTTCCTCCTCCTCCCCCTGAGGGTGCTGTCCAGTGACCAACAGCGTCACAGAAACAGTGGCCAGGGTCCCACATGTTGCATCACTTTGCACCTCTCTGGAGCTGCTGCAGCATTTTTCCTTCACATATTTTGTCACTTTAAAAGGGTCTGTAGCTGTCCAGGGGTAAACTTCTAAACCATTGGAGGAGAGGAGTCCTCCAAATACTTCCTCCAATCACTGGAGGAATGTGGCATTTTCTCCCACATTCCATGCCACTCATGACTCTCCATTCTCAGGGCAGATCTCTGAATGACCTTCTTAGAAATCTCTGTCCTGACTCTAAACATGGTGTGGAGCACACTGGGGAGAGCTGGCAGACTCAGCAGCAAGAAAAAGCTTTCCTTAACACCCAAAGGAAATTCAAAATTCTCAAAAGTTGTAACAGGTCTGAAGGAGGAAAAGGGGGTGAAAGGCAGGGAGATGATTGTTAATGAAGCCCCAGAGGCAGCACTCAAAGCAAGGGCAGGAGAGTAGCACTGAATACACATCCCAATGACCCTCACTGCGCTTGGTGTTCTCACATCATAAACTGATATCCCACAGCAACAAACCAATCCTGATCCCTCTCTCTGCTCTGAAAAAATCCCTGAGAGGAGCACAGATGGGAATACGCACAGGGTGAGCTCCCACATGCACATGAGCAGACCAAACAACATTGTGTCCAGGGGTTCTGTCCCTAATATAGCAAATGGTCAGACCAATTTTGTTTCCAAGCTGCTCTGGGCAGATCTGTTCTTGTCCAAGCCACTGTGCCCCACAGTGGCCCCAGAAAAGTGCTGCCCCACGTCCACACAGCCCCTTTCCAAACACATCCTGCTCTAACTTCCATTTGCTCTTTGTGTCTCAGTGTTCACGTGTTCATTGTGAAGCCACTTCTGCTCCAGAAGCCTGGTTGGGAAGAAATTGGCCCCATAACCCGGGGACAAGATATTAATCACAGAAGTGCTCATTCCAGCAGAGACAAGGCTGGGGCAGAGGAAAGGGGAGAGTCAGGCCCAGGGGAGAGGGCTGCAATGGTGATGGCTGTGAGGTCCTGCCCACTGCAGCAGCCTGGCTGGCTCTCAGCAGACATTGCGGCCAGAAGAATCATGAGGTCACCCAGCACATCAGAAAACCCACATAGCTGGAATTCCATCCCTGGGAAGTGAAGGAGTGAGGAGGGTGGGAGAGGCCCTACCTGGGCTCTGATTCTGGGGCACCTCTGTTACAGAACCTGATAAGCCCTGGCACACAGGGAGGCTGGCTGGGCTTATGGCCACCCTGCTCTGCACCGGGCCTGCAACTGGGGAAAAATCTTTCCTCATCTCCAGGCTGAACACCTCCCTGTTTCACCAAACACCCCTTGTATTTCATCCTACGCAGATGCTCCAGCCAAATTTTCCCTTCCTAATCACAAAAAAGTCACCATTTCCAAATTTCCCCTTTGCAAGCTGTCCTTGCTGTCACGGCCTCTGTCAGAACCAACCCTGCCCTTGCACTGCCCAGCTCTGCTGCCCCACAGCTGCTGGGTCAGGAAGGGCAGAGCCATGGAGGAGGGAAATGGACAGGGACTCCTCCTGGCAGGGACCTCAGGAGGTTTCCAGGCCAGGCCAAAGCCCAGTCAGGGGAGAAAGGGACACAGGGAGGGGCTGTTTGTGTGCTCTGCCATGGCAGGATGAGCTGCAGAGCTGCAGAGACACCCAGACCATGTGGATCCCTGCAGGAGCTGCTCTCACACAGCGGCTCCCAGGCCTCTGCTGCTTGCTCTGGTTTGATGTTCCCTGCTGGTCACACCCAGCCCCACACACACCAGTGCTGTGTGCACACACACCAGTCTCACCAGTGCCTGGGCTCCCAAAGGACACAGGACCTGATGATTTGTGGTCCCCACTCCAGTATCTGACATTTGGATCCCACGAAGAGCATAGAGCTGCCTCACCCCAAAAGCTTCTTAGAAACAGAGAGTTTAGGAAAATGCCACAGGCTGTTGGGATCAGCTGTAGGGCACTGCCAAAGTAGTGTCCTGACCAGCCAACAGCATAAATCTTGTTTAAACATTATGATTTCCTCTCATCCTTCTTTCTCTCTGCTTTCTCATGCATTTTCCTCAGCAAATGGCCTTGATCCTCCATCCTTCCCCTTTCTTTCTGAGACAGCCCACTGCTGCTCATCAGGGCGCCACGTCCTTCCTGGAAGAAGGGTTTTTAGAGAGACACGCCTTGGGCCTGGAGCACAGGCACTCCCCACTGATTCACCTCAGTTATGATTAGCTGCTGAGGATCCTCCTCAGGCGATGCAGAAACAAAAGAATAGGATTTGATCTTCTCATCTCAGGAGCTCCTTTATTCCCAGCACCCAAGTGTAGCTGCCCAGAAGTGTGGGTTTTTGCCTGCTGGGGAGAGTGGGAAAGTTTGAAGGGGTGATTGGACTGTATGCGGGCCTGGGACCTATGGATTGCTGCCGTGTGGTCACTTTTGAATTTCTTTGTATTTGGTTTGTCTACGCCCAGGGCAAAGGTTTTAAGAATGCTCTGCAGCTGTACTCCCTGCTTTTGGAGGCAGCAGCTAATAAATTGCTATACTCTGAAAGTCGTTATCCCTTTTTCCTCACGCCGGAGAAATCCTTTTATGTTAGAGAGTTTTCCCCCTTCCCTCCTTCCTGCAGGGTTACGATAGCAGGAGGGAGAGAAGAAAGGTATCATGTCTCTAACACCCGAGGATGAAAAGACCCCGAGGTCTCAGGGCAAGGGGATTACATAGTGAACTGGGAAGGTGGGTTTGTAACTTGAGCCAATGAGGGAAGGGATTGAGAAAACAACCAGTAGGGGAAGGGATCCAAAATCAGGGAGGATAAAAACCAGGAAAAAGGGAAGTAACCAACAGGGTATAAGGCATTAACATAGAACAGCAGAGGCTCATGGGGATGCAACATTTCTCTCACCCCAAGCTAAAAGGAAACCTCTCAAGGAGACTTCCCATGGGAGAATTGCTGTACTGTAAAACAGCGTAAGGGTTGTTCACTCTCCATGGGAGAGCAATCCCGTTGTTAGGTGCCTCAGGGCCCACCACAGCCCATGGCGGGTCCTGCACTGTTCCCAAATGCCCTTTGTGGATTTACATCCTGAGTCTCAGACCCAAGTGCAGAATCCCTGGTGCTGAACTGGTAAGATCATGCTGGAAAGCTCTGCCATTGACCACCTTGGTGAGTCTTTCATGCAGAAGTGTCAGAATTTTTTCCCCTAGAATAATTTTTTAATTTTTGTATTTTGTTTTTTTTAATTAGAATGGCTCTAAAATATCATATACTGTACCTCCCTTGCTGGGGGAAGGCACAATTACCACTGACCAGATTGCTCAAAGCTCCTGACCTTGAACACTTCTTAAAATGGGACATCCACTTCAATGGACAATCTGTTTCTCTCTCTTGTCAACTCCATAATAAAATATTTCTTCCTTGCTATCCAATCTAAATTTATCCGTGACCATTTTAAAGGCATTGCCCCTTCCTTTGTCACTATAAATATAATCACAGTATTTTTTTGGATTATGTATGACCACATTGTTTTAATCTTAAAAGACCTTGAAAGGACCCCAAAATCTCCCAAGATGGGATTTGGAGGCCTCAAGCACATGACCCATAGAGACTGAGAGCCCTGGGCTCAGTGGTGTGAAGACTGAGGACAGAATGGGAGTGGCCTGAGAGGGCTTTGAAGGGTGGATTCACAGATGATGGATTTTCTTAATTGTATGAAACAGCCTGAGGAAGAAAAGATCCCACCAAGGGCAGTGGGGGAGACTGGACACAAAGGGACAGGAATTCCTCTCCCAGGACAGGGCTGTGCTGCAACACATCCCCCACAAGGAGTCTGGAGCAGCCCAAAGCTCTGTGTGGCCAGGCAGACGCAGGCAGGACGCAGAGCTGGCAGCAAAGGAAGGGGCCAGCCAGGTGGGGCAGCCGGGGGATGACGACAGCCTGCAGGGACAGAGGCACAGGCCATGGACACCGGAGCACAGCCTGGGCTGCAGAGGGCACAGGGATGGGCAGCAGCTGCAAGGCCCTGACACAGCCAACTCCTGCAGCACTTGGGCCATGGCTGCTGGCCCTGGGCCTGAGCCATCAGCAGGAGACAAGTGACCCTTGCAGGCCTGGGCCCTCCTGGCCTCCTTGTCCCTGCTCAGCAGCCTGGCAGGGGCTGCCCCATGCTCCTGCCCTTGGCATTGCACATCCCCACATCCCAGTGGCCTGGGAAGAGCCCTGAGCAATGAGGGAGGGACAGGATGTGTCTTGCCAGGGGCTGGGGCTCAGGCCTTGGCCCTTGGCATTCCTGCACCACATCCAGGTTTCCTAAGCATCAGAGACACCTTTGCCTTGTTTGTCCCCACCTGTCACCCGAGCCTGCAGTGTTCTGCTCTAACTGGAACCAGGGGACACTTTCTCAGTCATGTTCCTCAGTGGGACCCATTAAAACTTCAAGAGACTTTGAAGTTCAAAATATGGCTTTAAGTTCTTCAGAAGTTTTTTGAACACTCTCAGAAACTGAGTCTGATGTAAACAACACCAAATCCCCAAGAGGCTCATTAAAGTCCTTGTGCTTCGTCTGTCCTGCTGAGCTGGGGTGGGCTCCTGGCACAGAGGGAGCTCCTGGAAACCAAGAAGAGCTTCAAAAAGCCATTTCTCCCGAGGAGCAGCTCCTCTCCAGCCCAGCAGGGCTGAAGGCACTGCCTGCAGGTACCTGAGAACAGAGAAGCAGACAGAGGCTTAAAGAAGCAGGAAGGACAATTCTGAGCTCATTCCTGGAGAAATGTTCACCACTTGTGGCACAGTAAGTCTCTGGCTGCMGGGATCTGCTGAAGCTGCCCCATGGCAGCACTGCCAGCACTGTAAGGATGGCTCTGCTGCCGGTGCTGCTTTGGGGGAGGATGTGCTCCAGAGCGGGGCTGCCCTGGGCACCGTCAGAGGGACAGGGCAGGACGACTCCTGCTGCCAGCGACGGCTGCAGGGGCTGAAGCTGGGGCTGCAGCCAGGGCTGCCCAGGGCTGTCGTGCAGAGCAGCTGCTGCAGCCCTGAGGGCTCTTGGCCAGGGCAGGGCATCTGCCACCTGCCAGGGACAGCTCTCAGCCTGCCTGGCAGCTCCCCATGGATGGTGGAGGGGGAGCTGTGGGTGCAAGGAGTGACTCCTGCCAGGGCAGGTCCTGCTGCTGTGGAGAGGGTGCTCTGTGGGCCAGGGCTGCTCAGAGCTCCAGCTCAAGCCCAGGTAATTTCTGAGGGGACTTTTCATGAGCTCATTCAGGACAGGAGTTTCCTGCCTGTGTCTCTGCTTTTCTCAATCTGTCCTCCCACTTTTCCCTGGCTCACCTTAGTGGGAATGGAAACTCAGCTGTGCAGGGCAGAGCAGGATCTCAGGCTCTCAAACCACCAAAATGAGGATTCCTTGGTTCCTCCGAAAGTTTCTCCACTTCCCCAGCCTCCAGATCCATCCAGCATCCCATTTCCATGATGCCCAGGCCTGGGGGAGCTGTTCTTTCATCCCTGCAGACTCGAGCAGCTGCAGGGCAGAGCTGGCCCAGGGGCTGGGCTGGGCYCTSGCAGCACTGGCAGGGAAGGAGCCCGGGGCCACAGGARCAGCTGGGGCTGGCACAGCTGCAGCAGCAGAGCCGTGGGCAGGGAGGGAGGGAGGCAGTGCTGAGGRCAGCCCTGCTGCAGGGCAGATGTGGCACCTGCCGGCCCTGGCCTGCAGGGCACACACCGCCCTGAGCAGCACAGCTCTTGTGTCCCCTGGCTTTCCAGGGTAACATTGGAATGGAGCTCAGAAAGGTGCAAGTCCAGGGCAGCTGGGAACAGGGACAGAGCAGCTCCCCTCAGTCTTGACTAAGCCTCAGACAATCCTCCTGCCTCACTGGATTTTCTGTTCTCCCCAGGTGCAGCAGAATCTCTCATTCTGCCTCCTGCCATCCCCATCCCTTATCCCTGGCAGCTACTATGCCTTAGGAAGAGATTCCTTGTCTAAGTTCAAACACCAGGTGTGGCCCCTGCCCTCACTGTTCCCCTGCGTTCACTGGGGCTCAGGGCTTTCTCCCAGGTGTCCGGCAGGTCAAGGTCAGGCTCCTCAATGAACATTGGCCAGCAGCAATCACTGCTCCAGCAACCAAGGTGAAAGAAGTTCTCCTAGACATAGACAAGGGGGATATGTTTAGTGGTGGGAAAAAGTCTGTGACAAAACGGCTTTGACTTTTCTGTGAGAAATCTCCCCTCAATAGTCACTGTCTTTCCTCCTTCTGCAGGTTCCAGTGTCTGGAGAAAGCAAATGTGCAACAGCAGCTCCATCAGCCACTTCCTCCTGCTGCCATTGGCACACACCAGGCAGCTGCAGCTCCTGCACTTCTGCCTCTTCCTGGCCATCTCCCTGGCTGCCCTCCTGRGCAACGGCCTCATCATCAGCGCCGTAGCCTGCGGCCAGCACCTGCACACCCCCATGTTCTTCTTCCTGCTCAACCTGGCCCTCAGCGACCTGGGCTSCATCTGCACCACTGTGCCCAAAGCCATGCACAATTCCATCTGGGACACCACCACCATCTCCTACTCTGCATGTGCTGCACAGGTGTTTCTGTTTTTGTTTTTCATTTCTGTAGAGTATTCCCTCCTGACCATCATGTGCTATGACCGCTACGTGTCCATCTGCAAACCCCTGCACTACGGGACCCTCTTGGGCAGCAGAGCTTGTGCCCACATGGCAGCAGCTGCCTGGGCCACTGCCTTTCTCACTGCTCTCATGCTCACAGCCAATACATTTTCCCTGCCCCTGTGCAAGAGCAATGCCCTGGGCCAGTTCTTCTGTGAAATCCCACACATCCTCAAGCTCTCCTGCTCCAAATTCTACCTCAGGGAACTTGGGCTTCTTGGCCTTAGTGTCTGTTTAGCTTTTGGCTGTTTTGTGTTCATAGTTTTCTCCTATGTGCAGATCTTCAGGGCTGTGCTGAGGATCTCCTCTGAGCAGGGAAGGCACAAAGCCTTTTCCACCTGCCTCCCTCACCTGGCTGTGGTCTYCCTSTTYNTCAGCAC
>CADDXX010001334.1:22316-33236 GCA_902810485.1 Alauda arvensis
TCGGGAACGCCGGTGCCGATCTGGTTGACGTTGGGCAGGGAGCCGCTGTAGAAGGGCCCCCGGCTGTGGGCCAGCCTCAGCTTCTGTGCCTGCAGCTGGGGGGACACGAGGGGACACGTCAGGACCACCTCAAACTGCCCCTCAGAGCCCCAGAGTGCTCCCCTTCCCACGCCAGGGGACACTCTGCATCCTGCCCACATCCACGGCACTCCAGAGCAGCATGGGAGAGGGCCAGGATCCCAGAGAGGGGATCCCTGTTCCACATTCCTGGGGCACAGGCAGCCCTGGCATTCCCCCTGTCCTGGACAGCTCTGGGGTCAGCCCAATCCCACGGAYCCAGAGGGATTTTCCAGCTCATCCACRCCAAGGCCATCCCGGAGACTCCAGCAYGGAGCGGGACTCAAGGCCGGGGGAAGGAGTCACAGCAAAGCAAAGCAGGAGATAACGGGATCCCAGAAACTGGGATCCCAGAAAACACCAGCAGGTCCAGAAGCTGCTGCTCCTCAGCGCCTGGAGAAGCCCCAGGGAAAGAGAAGCCCAAAAAACAGCTGAGAAACGGGAAACACCGAATTCCTGAGCRTAAAACCATAGAAAKCCAGCTCCAGAGGGGAAAAACAAGGAAAACAACCCAAAAAAGCGGGGAGATTTAGGCAGCAGCTGGAGGGATTAGCGCCCAGAGCTGCGCTGGGGCTTAAGGGATCGCACTGCGAGCTCGGAGCCAGGATCCCCGCGGGAGCCTGGAACCGGGGAGCAGCCCAGAAACAGCCGGGAAAAACTCCAGCAACCCCTGGAGCAAAGCTCGGGGGGCTGCGGGCCCCGAGGAGCCAGCCCGGGGCAGGGATCAGGGAATGAATTCCCGGAGGAACCATGGCAGAGAGAGGGATCAGGGAATGAATTCCCGGAGGAGCAGTTCCAGCAGGGATGAGCACAGAGAGAGGGATCAGGGAATGAATTCCCGGAGGGGCCGTTCCAGGCAGGGATGAGCACAGAGAGAGGGATCAGGGAATGAATTCCCAGAGGAGCGGTTCCAGGCAGGGATGAGCACAGAGAAAAGGATCAGGGAATGGATTCCCGGAGGAGCCGTTCCAGGCAGGGATGAGCACAGCCCCGCTGCCCCTGCTGCACATTAACCAGCTGTTTGCTCTGCAAACACTGCCCGGCTCCGGCCCCTGCCCAAAACCCCCGCGGATGGAAGCGCTGCCGGAGGAGCCGGCCCATTCCCAARCTCTSCAGGGATGCTCCACCCCGCTCCTMAACTCCCCCAGGAAGGGACAGAAAGCTCCAAACGCTCCGAGGATGTCCSTGTCACTGCGCCAGTGACATCCCASATCCCGGGCCCCGCAGRGCCGGGAGCCACGGGGCTCTCCAACCCCAAAATCCCCGATTTTTAAAGCTCTGCCGGGTATCCCTGGATCCTCCCAGGGATAAAGCCGCCCCCGTCCCCAGGAAGAGCCACTCCGTGTCCCCCCGGATTCCACACTCCGCATCCTCGCTCCTCCGTCCTGCAGCTTTGCGGGCAAGGACCAAATTCCACCAAACCCCGGGATCACGGACACGAAATCCCCGCAGGTTTCGGGGGGACAATTCCCGACCAGCTCCTCCCGATGCTTTCCCTGCCTGGGGACGCTGGTCCGGAGCACTCCCGGCTCTCCCGACAGCCCGAGATCGCTCCGGCAGGCAGCATTTGCCTTTCCCGGAGCTGCCGGGTGGGAACGATCCCAGATCCCAGCCCTGAGCAGCTCCCTGCCTTTCCCAGGCTCTGACCCAGCTCAACCCGAGCATCTCCCAGGACCGAGCATCCCCCGGTGCCGCAGGGTGCGGGCGGGCTCCGAGGGTGCCCGGGGACCGGGACCGAGCCCGGGGCTCCGGGTGGGATCCGAGCGATCAGGGRTCCCCTTCTCCCACCCCAATGCCGGGAGCTGCGCCGGCCCCCGGGACACGCCGGGATCCACCGGGATCCGCGCTCCGACCCCTCCCCAAAATCCTCACAGCCCCTCCAACAGCCCCAAACCCTTCCGAGCCCCCCGGGACCCTCCTACCCCCAACCCAAACTGTCCGCAGCACCCCTGGACCCCTCAAACTGCCCCCCAAACACCTTCGCAGCCCCCCCAGTCCCCTCTAACCCCCTTCCCAAATTCTCCACAGCCCCCCCATCCCCTCACGGCCCCTCCAGGCCCCCCCACACCCTCGCCCCCCCGTCCCCTCACGACCCCCCAAATCACGGCCCCCGCCAGCTCCTTAAGCTCCCCCTGAGCCCCTCGCGGTTCCCGCGGCTCCCCCCGGCCCAGCCCCGGCCCGTCCCGGCCCCTCGGCCCCGGCCCCCGCGCCCGCCGCCGCCATCTTCCCCGCTCCGCCGCTCCGCCGCCGCCGCCGCGCGAGGCACGCCGGGAGTTGTAGTTCGGGGGGCAGCGCCAACAACGGCGCGTGCAGGGCGTCCGGACTACAACTCCCAGCGGGCCTTGCGGGCCGCGCGCAGAGCACGCTGGGAAATGGAGGCGCAGGGCGACGGGGTACCATATAAGGAGAGGGGCGGGGACTAGAAATCCCGGAGAGCATCGCGCGATTTGGGAGCGCGGGGCGGGGGAAGGGGCGTGGCCGAGGGAAGGGGCGTGGCCTGAGGCCGTGAGGGGAGCCGGGATGGCGGGCCCGGAGATGGAGGCGATTTGGGGGGACACGGCGGGGCCGGCCCCGCCCCACGCCTGGCAGCACAGCAGAGACCCCCTCACCCGAAATCAGGGAGAACCAGACTCCYTCACCCCACAGAYCCCGGCGGGGGGGACGCTGTGAGACCCCAAACCGCATCCCACCCTCCCCCAGGAACACGCAGCGCTTTTGGGGTTCAGTTCTTTATTTGCTTCATCCGACACCCCCGGGTCCGGGGGGCTGTAAGGGCACTTGTGGTTATGGGGGGGAGAGGGGCGCTCACCCCCTCSCGGGGCCCTGAGGGGGGTGGTCCCAGCACCGATCCCTTGTGCAGGTGGGGAAACTGAGGCACAGAGATGGGACAGGCACTTTGGCACTGGGGGAAAGGGGGAGCAGGGCAGGATGTGAATCCACGGGGTGAAAGTGGGGGATCCCAGGCCAGGTGTGCTCTGCCCTGGAGAAACGGGGGAGTTCAGACAGGGAAACTGAGGCACAGAGACGAGAGAGGCACTTTGGCACTGGGGGAAAGGGGGAGCAGGGCAGGAATCCACGGGGACCCCAGGCCAGGTGTGCTCAGCCTTTGAGAAACAGGAGTTCAGACAGGGAAACTGAGGCACAGCGCTGACAGAGGCACTTTGGCACTTCAGAAAAGGGGACACAGTGGGGTACACGATATTCCGGGGGAGCAGCCCCCAGGCTGAGGGGACCCTCACCCCTTGACGAAGAGGATGGCGCTGACCAGCGCGAAGCCCGCCAGGATCAGGATGACCTTGGGGATGCGGTTGCGGCGCGCCCCCAGCTCCTGGGGCAGGATCTCCAGGAAGGTGACGAAGAGGAAGGTGCCGGCCGCCAGCCCCTCCAGCACGGCCCGGCACAGGCGCTGCCGCGGCCCCGCGCCCGCCGCCAGCGCCGTGCCCACGCCCACGCCCAGCGGGGACATGAGCGCCAGCAGCACCACGCACGAAGCCACGGCCGGCGGCCGCAGGCGGCTCCGCAGCAGCTCCAGCGACAGCCCGAAGGCCACGGCGCCCTTGTGCAGCAGCAGCGCCAGCAGCACCCGCAGCGCCGCCGCCTCGCCCTCCCGCAGCCCCAGCGCCAGCCCCTCCAGCACGGCGTGCAGGGCCAGCGCCAGCGCCAGCGCCCCGGCCCGCAGCGCCCCGGGAGCCACCGGCACCGCAGAGCCCAGAGAGCCCCCGGGGCCGCCGGGGGACGCGGCCTGGATGGAGCCGTTGGGCAGCAGCGCCCGCGACTCCTCGGGAGGCTCGGACAGCTCCCGCTGCGCCAGCGTCACCTGCTCCAGCACCAGCACCAGGAAGAAGCCCATGGCCAGGATGAACTCCGGCAGAGGGAACTGGAGCTGCGGGCAAGGGCACGGGGTGAGTGGGGAAGGGGAAGCTGTGGGYAAGGAGGGAGGATCTTTCCGTGAGTCACGCGGGACACAAGGGACTCCCGGCGCGCCGGGGATGTTGTCACCGTTCTGGCTGTTCTGGCACCAGTCTGGCTCTGCTGTCCCCGTCTCCACCGTCTCTGTCCCCTCTCTGTTGTGCCAGCCCCCATCCTCAATGTCCTCACCCCATTCCTCCGTCCCCCCTGCACTGTCCATCCTCTGTCCTTGTCCCATTGTCACTGTCCAGTTCTCACTGTCCCCGTCCCAGCCATCCCCTCCTCAGCAGCCGGAGCTGCTGACCCCGATCCCGGGGACAGGGACCCCCGTGGGGACAGGGACACCCGGGGGGACAGGGACACCCGGGGGGACAGGGACACCCGGGGGGACAGGGACACCCGTGGGGACAGGGACAGGCCCCCGGGGCTCTCACCGTGATGCGCAGCCCCTCCAGCGCCGCAGCGATGCTGCCCAGGTAGTCAGGCAGGAGGTCGAGCAGGAAGGTGCCCATGAAAACACCGCCGGAGAAGCAGCTCACGAGGCTGAGCATGGGGCTGCGGGGGTCTGGGGGGGAAATTGGGGGGCTGAGACCCCAATGAGACCCCCGCCCTCAGCCCCGCACCCTGACAGGCCCCTTGGGGACAGCCCCGAGGTGGGGACAGCCCCGAGGTGGGGACAGCCCCGAGGAGGGGACAGCCCCGAGGTGGGGACAGCCCCGGTCCCAGCCTGTTCCACACTCTCGGGACACCCCCAGATTCTCCAGGACCCCCGGGAACCCTGAGACCCCCCAAGCTCCGTGAGCCCCCGGAATCCCCCAGACACCCACGACCCCCGCACCGCCTCAGACTCCTCAGACTCCCCCCACTCCAGGATCCCCTCAGGGATCCCCCCCAATCCCTGAGACCCTCCCCAATCCCTGAGACCCCTCCCAGCCTCCCCAGCCCCTCTGATCCCGGTACCGGGGGGCTGTCGGAAGCACCAGAGGGGCGCCAGGCCGCAGGCGAGGGGCARCAGCAGCAGCAGCACCAGCGACCCCAACTTCACGCCCAGGCCGGGCGGGGGCTGCGAGGCGGCCCCGGGGCTCCAGGCCAGCGCGGCGCCCATGCCGGTGTCCATCCCGCTCCCGCAGCTCAGCGCCCGCAGCCGGGGCAGCTCCGGGCCGCGCTGCGCATCCCCGGGAAGTGGCGCTGGAACGGGACGGGCCGGTGAGAGCCGCCCCCCGGCCCCGGTGACTCACCCGGCGCCGACCTCCCCCCGCCCGGGGCCCCCGGGACTCGGACAGGGCGGCGGGGAGGCACCGCGAGTCCTCGGACCCGGATCGGGACCCGGACCGGCATCAAGGACCGGGATCGGGACCCGAGTTCCCTGCACCGGGACCGGAATCAAGGACCGGGATCGGGAACTGGGTTTTTTTTTCGGGACCGGGATGGCGAACTGGGGATCACGGACCGCGTTAGAGATCAAGGACCGCGACCGGGGATCACGMGCGCAGTCGGGATCAAGGACCGGGACTGGGAGCGCGATCAAGAACCGGGATTGCGAACCGGGACCGAGGAACGGGACCGGGATCGAGAGCCGGGAATCGGGAAATGGGACCGGGAAGGGGACTCGGGGCTCGGCCTTCCCGGGACAAGGACCGGGGCCGGGGCCGGGGCCGGGCCGGGGTTCCGATGCCGAGGACAGGACCCCCCGCTCCCCCCGGTGCCCCCGGTGCCCCGCACTCACCGCCCGCCGCATCCCGAGCGCGTCCCGGGAACTCCGGGGGGCGGGGCCGGCGCCGCCAGCGCGGCCAATAGTGACGCGGAATTCCCCGATGACGTCACTGATTGACGCGCGCCACAGCCAATGGAGAGCGAGCGGGCCCCGCGCGGCCCCGCGGCGCCGGGAGCGCGCACGTGTCCGCCGGGCCGGGCGGGGCGGGGACCCCTCCGTGTCCCCGCCGTGTCCCCGCCGTGTCACCGCCGTGTCACCCCCTGGGCCCCGTTACCGGGAGGATCCCCCCGCTCCTGCACTCCCGGAGCCCCGTACCGGGGCCGTCCCGCCGTTCCTGCASCCCCGAACTCCGTTACCGGGGGCTGCGGGCGGCACCGGCTCCGCTCCAGAGCCACCGGCGGCCGCGGCGGAGCTGCCCCGGACCCGGTCCCGTTCCCGGTTCCCCTCCGGGGCGCAGTACCGGGGCAGCCGCACCCCCCCCGTGCCCCTGGTGCCCCGGTAGGGCTGCGGGAGCCCCGAGCCCCGCCGGGGGAGGGACGATCCCGGCCCTTCCCGGCACGGGGCGGAACTTGGCTGCGTTCCCCGGGATCCCGGAGATCCTGGTGCCCAGCGCCGGCACCGGGCGGAGGCGGCGGCACCACCGGGCACCGTAGTGGAGACCGGGGCACCCCGAGGAGGGGGCGCGGGGGATTCATCCCCGGGGACCGGGACACGAGCGATCCCGAGGGGGGTCCCCGGGAACCCCCATGGAGGCACCGGAGATCCCGGAGCCGGACGAGCCCTTCCCGGATCCCCCCTCGCTCCCGGTGCCGGTACTGGGCTTCCAGACCGTGACGCTCCCGGAGGACGATGTGAGTGSGGTGGGAGGGGCGCGGGTGGGCAGGACCCCCCCGGAGACACCGGCACGTCCCGGGGGTCGCCGTCACGCGTCCCCCGCCCCGGTGTCCCCGCAGGGCAGCGGAGCCGAGGAGCTGCTGGGGCTGACGGTGAACCCCGACATCGCCTGCGGCCTCGGCCCCGGCCCGGAGCCCCCCGGGACCCCCGGGCCCCCGCCGGTGCTGCTGGAGGTGGTCTGTGACCTGAGCACGCCGCTGTACCCCGCGCTGCTCCCCGGCACCGAGCTGGCCCCGAGCCCCGAGGCAGAGCCCCTGCCCGCGGTGAGTCCCTGCACACCCAGTTCAGCCCCTCCCAGTTCAGCCCCAGACCGCCCAGTCCATCCCCAGACCCTCCCAGTTCACCCCCAGTTCATCCCCAGTCCGTCCTGTCCCGCAGCTCCGGCTCACCGAGGAGGAGAAGCGGCTGCTGGCGCAGGAGGGGGTGACCCTGCCCGAGGACCTGCCCCTCACCCAGGTGTGTGCGGGGCCTCGGGGGGTCGGGGGGCCCGGGGGGGGACAGGAGTGACCCCTSCGTGCCCCAGGCCCAGGAGCGGCTGCTGAAGAAGGTGCGGAGGAAGATCCGGAACAAGCAGTCGGCGCAGGACAGCCGGCGCAGGAAGAAGGAGTATCTGGACGGGCTGGAGAGCAGGTGGGGCCGGCGTTCCGGGTATCCCGGTGCGCCCAGGTGTGTTCCCCAGGTGTGTCCCCCACCCAGGTGTGTCCCTCCCGTCACTGTCCCCGTCTCTGTCCGGGCAGGGCGGCCGCGTGCTCGGCGCTGAACCAGGAGCTGCGGAGAAAGGTGCAGGAGCTGGAGAAGAGCAACGGGTGAGCGCGGGGGGCTGCGGGGTGGGCACGGAGCCGGGGCACCGGGACACCGGGAGGGGCACGGAGCTCACTCCCCTTCCCGCAGGTCCCTCCTGCGGCAGCTCCAGGCGCTGATCAAGGAAACGTCCACCAAGCCCGCCCAGACCGGCACCTGCGTCCTGGTACGGCCCCTGTGGGACCCTCCCGAGCCCCTGCCGGGCCCCCCGGCCCCGCTGCGGGGCTCACGGCTGCCGTCCCTCCCCCAGATCCTGTTCCTGTCGCTGGCGCTGATCSTGCTGCCCAGCTCCAGCCCGTTCCGCCGGGGCAGCGCCCGGGACGGCCTCGGTCCCACCGGAGGTAACGGGAGCGCCGGGACGGGGCGGGGCGGGTCAGCCCCCCGCCCCAGCGCCGCCCGCCCCATTCCCTGTTCCCGCAGTGATCTCCAGGAACATCCTGACCCGGCGGGAGCCGGGAGCGGCCGGGGCAGCCCCGGTGCCGGGCTGGATACCGGGGACAGAACCGGGCTGGATACCGGGGACAGAACCGGGCTGGATCCGGGGCACGGAGCCGGGATCGATGCCGGGGACAGAGCCGGGATCGGCGGCGGAGCACGGAGCCGGGGGCGGGCCCGGGGAGGGGATTCCCGACCCCCAGAGGCATCCAGGGACCAATTCCTCCAGGCGGGAGGTGGGGACAGGGGCACGGGGACACGGGGATGAGATGTGACCGCGGGCCCTCAGCACGGGGAACGCTCCACAATAAACCTGCACTGTTTGCACCCCGTGCAGTGTCGGGGGGTCGGGAATGGGGACAAAGGACAAACATYCCAGTGCTGCTGCAGTGACGTTAATCAGGATTTATTCCACGTTCTGCTCCTGGGGGGGTTCCTGGGGGTGCTCAGCATGATCCCAGAGCAGATCCCAGCGCTGGAGGAAACGGGATCCCCCCAGGAAACAAACACAGCATCACTGCAGGAACGATGACCAGGGTTTATTCCACATCCCTCTCCTGGAGCGGGACCCTGGGGACACCCAGGAGGATCCCAGAGCAGATCCCAGTGCTGGGGGGGACGGGGATTCCCCCAGGGGACGAGCACAGCGTCACTCCGGGAGCAGTGACCGGGATTTATCCCGCACCCCGCTCCGGGGATCCCTTGGCTGCTCTCCCGAGGCAGATCCCGGCRGGATTCCAGCTCCAAGGCAGGGGCTGCTCCTCCTCCCGCCGCCCGGGSCGAGCGGAATTCCCGGCTCCAGGCCCTCGGGAGCCTCAGGCTAAATGGACTCGATCTGTTTGCGGACCTTCTCGAGCGCCCGCCGGTCCAGGACGCGCTGCCGCAGCACCACGAGCGCCGCCGCCGCCGCCGCCACGCCCAGAGCCGAGCCCACGAAGCGCCAGAAGCGCTGCGCCTCCAGCGCGGCCGAGCGGCAGCTGCGGAGCACGGCCCSGGGAATTACCGGCCAGATCCCGCGGGAATTCCCGGCTCCGATCCCCCGGGAATGTCCGGCCCCGATCCCACGGGAATTGCCGGCCAGATCCCCTGGGAATTCCCACCCCTGATCCCCCGGCAATTCCCGGCCCCGATTCCCCGGGAATTCCCGGCCCAGATCCCCCGGGAATGCCCGGCCCCGATCCCACAGGAATTCCCGGCCTCGCTCCTCCGGGAATTCCCGGCCCGATCCCTCGGCAATTCCCAGCCCCGATCCCCCGGGAATTCCCGTCCCCGCTCGCACCTCTTGTACTCATCGCGGTGGGACGAGGCGCAGTTGATCCTCTCGATGAAGCCGGTGGGGCCGCAGGCCGGGATCGTTTTCTGCCCGCGGGGAAAAGGGACGGGACGGAGGGGTCGGTCAGGGAGAGACCCCCGCGCTGCCCGGGGTAACCCCGAACCCCCCGGGCCCCCCGGGCCCCGCGCTCACCATCTCGAAGCCGGAGCACCGCGAGCACTCCTGGGCCACCACGAACTGCTCCACCCGCCAGCACGGCGTGGCCACGGCGGGGCTGGCTGCGGGGGGACCGCGTCAGGGGCACCGGGCAGGGCCCGAACCGGCACCGGGCAGGGCCCGAACCGGCACCGGGGTGAGCCCGCACCGGCACCGGGCAGAGCCCCGAACCGGCGACGGGACCCCGCTACCGGACCGGGCCCTGCGTACCGACCCTCCCAGCCTCGGATCTGCCCCGGACCGAGCCTCCCAGCCCCGGATGTGCCCCGCTGCGAGACCCCCGGGACCGGACCGAGCCCCACAAACCCCGCTGCGAGCCCCCCGGCCGTGCTCACCGGGCCGCTCCTCGCTCGCCGCCGCCGCCGCCGCGGTCCCGCTGTGGGCACACAGGAGCTGCTGTGAGCGCCCCGCACCGGGCCCGGGCCCGTCCCTCCCTCCCGCTCTCCCCGGTTCCCACTCACCGCAGCCCGGCCGGCACCGCGCTCAGCACCGCCAGCAGCAACGTGAGGCCGCCGGGCCCCATCAGGGCGCCGGGAAACCCCAGGAACGGCCGCGATCCTCCGGGAACCACCGGGAACGGCCGGGAATTACCGGGAACCACCGGAACTACCGGGCCCGGCCCCTCCGCGACGGCAGCGCCGCCATCTTGGAAGCGCGGGGGGTGCCGGGAGGGAGGGGCGGGGCCTGGCGGCGCAGCCAATAGGAGAGAGGGGCGTGGTTCACATAGATAAATAGGCGTGGTTTATGGCGAAATGGGCGTGGTTTCTGATTTAATTAGGGGCGTGGTTATGCGGCCCGGTAGGGGCGTGGTTGTGGAGTGGGCGTGGTTTAGCGCTGTGGGCGTGGCCTCGCCGCCGATCGTCCCGGTCCCGATCCCGGTGCCCATCCCAGTCCCACTCCTGCTCCCGATGCCGATCCCGACCCCGATCGCGATCCCGCCCCCGTGCCGACCCCTCCAAGACCCCCCGAATGAGACTCCGGAGCCGGGACAAGGCACAGCGGGGCTTTATGGCACAAGGAGAGAGGGGGGGCAGCCCCAAATCCCCCCGAATCCCGCCCCGGATCCCTCCGGGAGGCGCCTGCGCTGCCCCGGGGGTCTCGGGGGGGTCCCACGCCCCTACCCCAGGGAGCATCTCCCGCCGGCTTTCCTGGGGGGCCCGGGCTCCAGCAGGGCCCTGCTGCTGCTGCCGGGGGGCTGCCAAGAGAGGAGGGGGTCAGGGGGGCGCGGGGGGTCCCTCGGCTGCGCCCCCCGCCCCAAATCCCGGCCCCACTCACGGCTTTGCGGGATTTGTGCAGGATGTCCCGCGCCAGCGTGCGGAAGGCCTGGGGGGCACAGGGGMTGCTCAGGGGGGGCAGAGCCCGGGGACCCCCCCCAAAGGAGGGAGGGACCCCCCCGGTCCCGCCGAACCCGGGGGTCCAGTGCCCCCCTGCCCGGCCCGGGACCCCCCTCACCTCCTCCACGTTCTCGCTGGACTTGGCGCTGGTCTCGAAGAAGCGAATCCCGTGTTCCTTGGCCAGCTGAGGGACCGCGACCCCCCTGTGACCCCCATGGAGCCCCCCC
>CADDXX010001335.1:19906-34982 GCA_902810485.1 Alauda arvensis
ACTATGTGATTATGACAGAAAAAAACCCCACATTCTCCAATTTGGAACCAACATTTTTCCCCCTTTTCAGGTGTCATTCTAAAAATGAAAAAGAAAGCTAAACCAGGTCTTCAGTGTAGCATYATATATATATATAWAAGTACTTAGCCAYTATAAAATTCCAAAACAAATTTATAAAAGAGATGTACAGGCCTGAACAGCTTGAATTATTTTTCTTTTGTACCAAGATCCTTATTGGTAGCACACATAATTAAGCTTTCTTCAGGGTGTATTTCCATCGCTTTGCTTCAAAAAGTGAAAACATTTATTTCCTCTACTTTTTGATTTGCCTTGTGCTTTTCCTCCTGTCTCTTAATACTAATTTTAAATAGAAACAGGTCTACTCTTAAATTTGCCTGATGGGAAACATGGTATTAATTAAAACACAGGAACAATCAGTTGTCAGGGGGATGGGAGAGAACTCAAGCAACATATAAACACTTGAAACTCAAGTTTTCTGTTGGGAGAAAGATAAAGAATTCTCAACCTGAACCTGGGAGAAAGGACATGCTGTTCCTCCAGATGTTCAATTAAGCATCACACACTGAGACAGGAAAATTAGATAGAAGGTGATCTCTCTCTCTAAGCAAATGAGTTCAGATGATGGGACCTTTGCTTCTCTTGATTGAATGAAAGAAATCCTAAGGGAGGCTTTTTAAAAGTTTTTAGTCATTTCCATGTGCTCTGCATTACAGAAGCAAAAAAAAACCACACAACCAAGGGGAAAAAAACAACAAAACAAAAAAAAATCCCCAAAACCCAACCAACCAACCAATCAAAAACAAACAAACCAACCACAAAAAACACCCCCCCCACACAAAAACAGAGCATGTATTTACTTATTCTAATGGATATTTTTTTTTAATTATTACTGAAGCCAGGAAAATGGCTTCTTATACATAACAATGCATACAGAGTGATTGTCCCAAACAAGTGTAAAAGAACAGGTTCAGCAAATTTTGTATAGTTCTTCTGAGTGGCTTCAAATGATGAACATATTCATACAGCCAAGGTGATGTAGTCATCCCTGAATACTAGACCCAGTCCTTGATTCAGATCTCCACAGCTCTTGTTTGAAGGCCCTTCAGGCTTCAAACAAGAAACATGTAGGTCAAAGTTTTTCCTTTTTTTCACAATCATTAGGAACAGAGACACAACAGCAGAAAGAGAATTTATTCTGTATCAACAGAAAGAATTAATTTTCCTAGTCCTGCTGGACCAACTCATACAACAGCATTAGTATACRTTTAATCAACAAAAAATAAGTCAGTGTAGAAACTATTCAAAACTGTGTGGATAAAATTATTACTTTTTTTTATTTTGTTGGCAGATTCAAAGACCATTTGCAAGAGATCCCAGATACCTGGCAGATCAGATCCTGTTCCTGCTTCTAGCCAAAGCTCCCTCCTCCTGAACAGTGAGATTATTGGTCGATAGAGGGAGGCTTCTGACCATGGGAAGCAGGAGMCTGGCCAGGACCGAGGCCAGGCTGCAGAATTTTTTTTTGTCTGCTGAAAAGTAAGTGAATGTTCAATCTTGCCATTTTTAGAAACAAAAGCAATACCTATATATTTGGAAAGGCTTGGGTTTTGTCATTTTTGGGGGGGGGAGGTGTTTTTGTTTCTGTCTTTAAGTAATAATACTTTTTGTAGTGCATATTCATTTAGAAAATCACTCCAAACCTAACATTTCCCCATAGGAAGGAAGAGCATAAAAGTTTTTTATCACTTACTGACAACATCCCTGATAAGAAGGGATGTACAAGCATCATGGTTATTAGCAGGACTATATAAATGTTCCATTTAGATTCACAAGGAAATYACCACTTGWCTGCTGTCCACTAAAAAATATGTATCCAATATATGTGAAACACAGGAATACAAGCCTCTCAAAATWTCTCATTTCTTTTTCCAAAGTTGACAAAATTACTGTGGCTAAGAGATTACAATGGAGAGATGTGCACTATTTCTTTCAATCCAGAGAAGGAGAAAATCATATGCAACAGTAAGCCTAGAGAGTAACTTTGGAGATAAATCAATTTTCCTTAATCTAATAAAGTTGAGAGGCAGCAGGAGGGTGCTTGTACTGATCCATATCATTCTGGTAGTTCAAACCCTTCACAAATACTCTGTCAAAATGGGTGTTAAGCAATGTTGCAGTCTCACTGGGAAATTAAGTTGTAGATTGTTCTTACAACTGGGACAGGAAAAGTAGTTGTGTGCCAAAAGAGGCTGTGTTGGTGATTTTAGGCACATGACCAATTTATATTTGCTAGGATCTAGACAAAGATATGCCAGTTCCCTTCATAACAGCTCCCAAGCAGTCAAAGAAGTTCAGTAAAGTCAGTGGAAAATTAAGCATAAGGAAAAACAGTCCAGTAATGGAAAAAAAGTAAAAATGAGAATGTGTATCTAAAATGGAACCATGATGTCAAAAGAAAAAAAAAAAAAAAAAAAAAAAAAAAAAGGCATTTTGACCTTTCTAATTCTGTATGCAAAAGTTCTTAAAAATCTTACACATTTTACATTTCTTTCTCTTTCCTCAGTTGTGTGCTTTTTCACCTTTATAGGAATGGATTCCAAAGCCACTTTTATTACCCAAGRAGGAGCTTTCAATTGTGTCAGAATATTCAGTGTTTAAAATATGGGAGAGGGAGGGGAAAGGGAAAAAAGATCTAGGAGTGAGAGAGGCCAGAAAGCACCAGACTGTTATTTTCCAGATGCAGGATAACCATCTATTTCGATTTTTATAGGTCCTGAAACACAAAGGACATGCTTCCATCTTACGGGATTGCACACTGGGACTGTTGGACCTGTAGATCCAAAGGCCCTTTTGGGAGGCTCTCTCTTCTTGCTGTCCACATACAAGAATCAGTTGTACATAGGGTAATCAGGTCTGGGCTCAAGTGTAGCTGTCATGAAACCTCAGGAAACCCCTTCCAAGAAGCTGAGGGATGATGGAGCTGGGCCTGATCTGTGCCCTCCACACAGCAWCCTGCAATGTTTGTGTTGCTACYCAGCTCAGTCACTGCAGGTAGAGCAGCTGCTGCTGCAGCTTCACAGGTGAGGAAAGCTGGGAAAAGCTTTCCTTTCCTAAGTTACCTACACAAGTCCCAAGGGAAGCTCAGAGAACAGGGCTGAAAACACACTTATTTGGGGCAACAAAAGAGTCAACAGGAAAACRAGGCAAAAAAACATGTCAAAAATAAACAAAGAAGAGTAGGTGTAAGCACAGATGCTAGAGATATTTTTTAAGGAAGTAGACCCCACCAAGATTCTAAATGGTATGAGAGAGAAGTGAGGAAGAAACGAAATAAAGAGAAAGAAACTTAGAGATTATAAGGAGGCGGTGTGTCACATAAAAAGTGCTGTAAGAGCATGTGAGTGGGTGCATAAGGGTATTGGACCAGAACTGAAGAGGATGAAAGCAAAAAGAAATTCAAAACATCACTAGTGTGACCAGGGATGTAATTCAACMTAAGGACTGGGCATTGATGAAGGAGAAAGAAGTAGACAGAAAAAAAATTCAGAGAAATAGATTAGAGAGACTGGAGAAGAGCAAGAAGGAGATTCAACAACAGTGATCCAGGRTCCTCAGTGCAGCAGCTGAGTCAGTCTTTTCATCAGGGRAAGACTTTGGTCTCAGTGGCAGRGAGTAGAACCATAAAAAGATCASAAGGTCTAAATGAGCATTTCAGCAGTTAAGCAGGGATTTGAGAGGAAGCAGATAGAGAGAAAAAGGAAGAGGYATAAAGCTGGACAGACTAAGTTAAGGAGAAGGAGAGGATATAGGGAGAGCTTGGTATTTAGAATCTGCCTATTCYTTCCTTAAAGTGATGAGGCAATTTATTCTGGAGAGGTTTATACTGCATGGAGGGCACAGGGGCTGTAGAGGATCAGTCTCATGCAAGTTACAATTGAGCCATCGGTGTCAGGTGGCACAGGAAGAGTTAACTTCAAGTCCCACCAAGTGGCTGTACAGCTGCTGAAATGCATCTGTCAACAGAACTATTACTGTCATCAGATCAGCACAATGTCCTTGACCCTGGAGGTCAACTGTGAGGCATTAGCTGCTACACAGACAGAGCTGTCATGCTCCTGTGGGAACCAAAAGGTTACAAGACCAATTGGATCAGGCCCAAAAGCAAAGCCATCCCTCCTCTTCCAAGAGTGACTTAGAGGTGCAGGTGGAGCAGTGTGATAAAGTTCCCCCAGCACCTTTTCCCTTTGGAAATCTRGATTTAAACACTCCCTTTCAAACAGGCAAGGAGAGGGACTCAGCTTATTGCCTTTCATAGWCCTCATTTTTGCACATCATTAAACCATTGTGTGGTTTGTTGGGTGCAAAGCCTGCACTAGACATTGAATGGCTGAAGGATGGAAGGGAGWGGGAAGTAGATTTGCCCAGGGGGAGTGCCAGGAGTGGAAAGACTTGGGGAGAATAAGTACTATGAGATGGAGGTTTTAGGATTGCATAAGTGAAGAGTTGCAGGACAGAACTAAGATGTCTGTGCTTTCAATCATAAGGAGATGAACACAKGGGTTAGAAACTCCTTTTTAAAGTAACTGGTGGCATTCACATTGACTTCAGCAATGTTTTTATTATTTTGTTTGCAGTAAAATCTACTATAGACTACTGTAAATCCACTGTAAAATTTTACTGAGTAAAATCTGAGTAGAAGTTCTTGGCTGTCACAGAGGCAGAGGGCTCTTAATGTCACATTTCTCTGAAGGGATGTGAAGTCTTAAAGCTAAGATTTCATTAGTGAACAATTTCATTAAATCTCCTCTGCTGATATATATAGACACATAATCCAGTGCTGTTCAATTTTCAAGCCTGGCAATTTCAGCCCAGCTTAACTGAAATATTATCTAAATTGCATTTTTAAACAGGTGATTGGCAGTGAAATGGCAGCATTTCCCCTCAATAGTAGAATACAGCAGCATGTAAGGAAGATGAGAGAAGGCAGAGGAAGCAGGGAATGAAGACAGAAAAGGTCAAAGGGAAAGGGAATTTTTTGTGTATGTGTGTGTGTGTGTAAAGTAATTGTAAGCTGTTAGTCTCACAGCACATTTTTCAGCTTGTGGAGGTGCCTCCCCTCATGCTCTTGCAGCTTACCTCCTTCTAAGTGGTTTTCTTTTTTTTGTTTTGAGACAGCCCACACTAGCAAGACATGTTTGTGTTACTTAAACCAGCCACAGCCTCCCACTATGTGCCAAGCAAGGAGAGGACTCTACCCTTCTGTTCATCTTCAGGTTCTGCAAATCCTGCAGCATTCATGGAGKCACAGCAGGTGGAAGCTCCCAGCCCCGCAGCAGCTGTGCACAGACTTGATCTTCAGGTTTTCACACACAGTCCTCAACCTCCCCTGCCCAAGCCTTCTTTCCCTGCTTTTTTTTTTAATGCAGAAAGCAGTAACCCTTTGGCCCAGCTAGCCCCCCGCTATCAGATTCCAACAGAGGAATTCTGGGCACGAAGCTTCACAGAGCAAACAAGTCTCCTGCCCTCTCTAAATGTCTCCCCTTCCCTCTCTCCCTCCCTCTCTGTTGCTGGGAATCCACCCTCATCCAGTGCAACGGGGATGATATTTTTGAATTGTGTTTATTTGTTGGCACCCTGGTGTGAAAGCGTTTCCCATCAACTGCATATTAATCTTGTCAGCAGTTTGTGARCATTTTCCTCTCTGCCCTAAGTAGACCTTGACTTTTGGGTCTCTTGCTCTCTTCCATCCCCACTTCTCACTGTAATTAAAGAGAAACTAATCTTCCYGGGTTTTGTTAAAGTGACTTCAACCACGTCAAATTAGTAAGACAGGAATTGCTTTAGCCCTWGGAAAAGTGAAGTTAGAAGAGTTGTAAATTGGCTTTTAGAAAAACACAGCCACATGGGGATACASGTACCTAGTCCTTACATGTTCAGATGATCTTTAAAAGTCCTCAGTCATTCGTCCCTGTACTCATTGGAACCTATGCTAGGTTTTCCTTGTCTTGAAAACTCCAGGGACACTGCAAACACACAAAATTGTATAACCTGAAAAATTTGAAAATATTCATTGATACAGCCTTTTGTTCACTATATCCATCAATACATTCATACTTCTGTTACTTGWTTACCCAAAAGTGTCTTGGCACTTTTTGCACTCCTAGATTTATAATCCCTATTTCTTGACTACATTGTGATTTTTTTATTTCAGGGTTGTTTTGGAGAACTGAATGGAGTATATTTGCACTGAACAGTATTCCTCAGGAAAAGGCATTCTTGAAATATCTCTGATGATATGATGTTGGAAATGAATGGGGACATTGCATATGGGRATTATAGAAGAGGTAACTGAGAGCACCCATCACACAGACACTGTACATATTGATCTCCYCCACACCCATCAGAGAGGAAGGAGGATGGGCCTCCCCATCCACTGGAAGACTGAAACTAGCAGAAACCCTGTACCTTTGTTGCCCATGATGATTCAGATGTCCAGAAGGGTCCTGRAGCCACTACCAGAACACCCAGCTATATCTAGGATGGCTGGTGCCAGCTTAAAATAAGCTCTACCTGATTAAAAGTGGAACTGCTTGCTTATGCAGCACCCCAGGCTGTATTTACCCTCTTATTTTCCCAGGACCTTTGCTAAATAGTCCAAGCAAATGAAGAGTTTCAGGCAATACTTTCTGATTCTTTTATGGTAAGAGATGCAGTTATTTGGAAAACTCAGCACATGCAGTCTCATCCTTCCAGATCTAAAACACAGATGGGCATAATCAGAGAAACCTCTGAACTATGCCCATCTGTGAGCTAACTAAATGTCTTCTGTGGCTGTTTGGCATTCATATGATAGTAGTAACTCTCAGTCTTTCCACCTGCATTAGGGTCTGATCTTTGTGGGGACTTAGCCACTGTGCCATTACAATTCATGCTTTCATTATTTCACAAGCAGATCGGTGTTGTGTGATCAGGGAGGGGCTGATACTTGAAGTAAATTCCATAAAGATGGGAGTGGGAAGTATTACTTGCCTTCCAGAGGAGCATCTTCTGGAGGTAATTTATCCCATAGCCCTGGGATTTGTACCACAYGCCTATTAAGCTTCAACTTTCCCTTTTTGACCCAAAGTAGCCAGAACGAATATGCATAAAACCTCCCCTCTTCCCAGGATCCTATCCTCACTGAAGCTAGGGATGGTTAACAAATCCAGACCCAGAATCTCCATATCACCATATCACATCATCATATCATCATATCATCATATCATCATATCATATCATATCATATCATATCATATCATATCATATCATCATATCATCAATCTCAATTATATATCTTTTCTTCTTTGTGGTGCCCAAAATTCCCCAGATCTGTTAGCCTTTTTTGTACACTGTATAAATTGTTTATATGATCAGTGTTTCAGGAAAAGGATCAGCTATAGAATAAAAGGCAAAGAATGAGCTTTTTTCTGTGTGAAGAAAAGTGGACAGTGGTTTGAATTTATAGTGTTGGGCAATCTGAGTAATAATACTTTGTGATGCTGGCCCACAGATGTTTTGTAAGCTAAGTACCTTATCAATGCTGTATTCAGACTTCTACTGTTGTTACAAAGTGTTTCACAGTAGGCAAACAGATTATCATCTCAAACAGAGAGGCCGATGACTTGGCTGAAAAATTAGCAACCTGCTTCCTGTGRACTGAAAGTTAACTSTGATTTTCTCTTTGACAGCAAGGTTCTTCTACCACACTGTGGAGCTGTCTGCTTCAAGGCAGATTCTGCCTCCCTTCAAATATCAAGAGAAAGATCATGCTAAGCACTGATAAGTGCAGCAAGGTGAGTAATCCTGTACTGGTTGAAGACTAGAAATGCAATAGGCAGAGGGCATATGACCCTTTAGATGCTTTAAATTCAGCTAATTCCATAACTCAGCCTCTTCCTGCAAGATTTCATTTGCAAGGAAGATTTAATTTGCTTCCTTTCTGAATGAATACTCATCTCCTTGTTCTGCTAACAGAGCTACATTTTTCCATTTCTGAGCTCCGATAGTGTCTCTGCTACCAAATTCACATCAGATGCAAGTGTGCCACTTTGTTATTTATGCCAACATCACCCTTGTGGGACTAATGAGGCTTTGTGTGCCACAGGGCTGCAGCTTTTTCTTTTATTTATGTTAATGAATCCTGCATAAAAGGTTTTGCCAAAGTCTAAAAATGTGCAAAACTGATGACATAATTGTGGGAGAGTCTACAGGAATATGAGGCAGGATTAGGATACTATCAACAAATCAGAATTTAAGTATTGTTCCACTGGGCAAGGAGTGTTTTCAATTAATTTGTAATTAAATAAGGGAAGCAATTTAGTGAACTCAGAGAGATATTCCAGCAAACGGTTTATCTCATCAGTCTGAACCACACATTCCTCCAGAACAGGATCATTGTTTAGATCTTGGGCATGTTATATGATCTGACCTATAGGAGTAATTCAATAAAACATCAATATTTTCCTTCTATTAACCCTCAGTGTCATGCTGAATGGAGAGAGCTGCCTCTGCCTCCCTTCACAGTCCCCATTAGATCTGTACCCTCTCTAACTGGCTGGACAGGTGTTACCACTAAGCAGCCTGGGGCTTTCAAACATCGTCAAACCAGACACATTCTCCAGCCAATTTGCAGCACAGCACTGATGTGTGGAGGAATGGGGATGAAGCAATGGAGGGACAGAGGACAGAGAACAATGAAGGGGAAACACACACTGCTTTCACATTGGRAAACATAGTGTCAGCTGAAGACATTTCCAACTGACAAGATTTGCTAAATTTTTTCTCAAAATATTCATTATAAAATTCTTTTTCAATCAGACCCAGAAGTATAAGGTAGTTGGAAAGAACCTGAGAAAAGACGAGCAATTCCAGATGGAGTTCTATGCATTAATATATTCAGGGCAGGCAGAGCAGGGATTTGTTGACTGTTTAAAGGGCTTAGTGCAACAGCTGGGCACATTTTGTGTATGACCAAAAGTAAGAGCAAAAATGAATGCTGATGTCCAGACATCTGGCCTTATAGCTATTGTTTTTGGCTTTTTCTTTTTTTTTTTTCATAGCCAGAATTATTCCATGAAGTAGACTGAGGAGACAAGACAGGCAGAGGAGTAAAAAGAATACCATAATAACCATATGCTGTTAAAGACTTACTACAACTGCTGCTAAAGAAATGAAGACATAGACACCTTAGGCATARTTTTTTTCCTTTTCAGGTCTCCGCTGACTTTTCCTCACCCCTCTCCCTTTCTGTTCCCAGCCTTCCCTGGTCATGGTCAAATTCATGGTAAGACAYTTTTTTGGAAAAACCAACTTAAAAAAAGGAAAAGTTAATGTATGGACTTTCTTTCTCATATTAATCATATTCTGAGTTTGGGGTTTTTGGGGGGTTTTTTTTGGAAGTTATGTAGTATTAATGTTCAAAGGAAAATGTAGTCCTGTCAGAAAGAATAGCTTTTGAGCTGGGACTGTTCCTCATTTTCTCATTGTGAAAACTATCAAAGCTTGGCCAAGTTCAAAGGTCACATTTTGATATGCACAGGTCAGAGCTGTGCATGTGAAGTCACTGAGGATTTTGWGCATTCTCTGCATGCATAAAAAGTGAAGTAGGTTGCTTCTTATAGYTACTGCTCCTGTAGTTAATAGTGGTAGGACAGACTCCCCTCAGGACTGTAATGATCTGCTACTGGCAATCAGAGAAAATGGTGGAGAAGACCTACTGAATRGAAGCAGATGTGGAGGGGAGAGGGAAGAACGAAGGAATAAAAACCAATTGATACTGAGCAGGAAATTTACTGGAATGCTCAGAACAGGAACCTGAGTAAAAGGGACAGCCACATTTAGGAGAATAGAGGAKAAGGCATCTGAAAAGGAAAGACTCAGCTTGGGGAGAAGGATGGAGTCACAAGCTATTTGSAAACCTGTCAGATGAAGAGGTGTGACAGGAATGAGATCAATTCCAGTAAGAGCTGTGTGCAAGGTAAAAGATTTGGTCTACACAGAGCCCAAGGCTGGAGAGAGAGCAGAGCATACAGAAGACAGAAAATAGGGAGAACACCAARGTGATTGAAGATTCTGAGAAACTGCAGTGGGACAGAGCAACAGARATAGTGAGAAACACAGGTAGGGAGAAATTCCTGAAAACTTAGCATGGCAGAGAAACACTGATCTGTGGACTAGTCAATGCTAGTGACACAAATCAGAGAAGGGGGTCAGAAACAAGCTGAACCAAGAAACTGGGGCAGGCATGAAGGAGAAGGGACTGARCTACAACACGTATCTATGAACAGGATAAGGAAGAACTGCAGCAAGGTTCAGGGAACAGAGATGGACACAAGGATCACAGCTTCTTTGGAGCTGGCAGAGGGGATCCACTGTGATCACAGTTCCCATGGGAACAGTCTGCATCTCCTGCCACACATTCTCTCCAAAGTCCAGTAGTATGGGGTAGTACAAATTGTATGACCTCATCTCTTTTTCATGCTYCTTCACCATCAAATAGCAAACCTCTGCTGTTACCAGTTGTTTCAGTTAGCTCAAGTGACAAGGGCTTCTGAAAGTGACCTTAAGTTATCAGTTAAGGATGTCAATGTGATCCTACATAACTGATTTATTTTTCCTTGAGCTCACCTTTCCTCTTTGAGGCCTAGGAACATAATTCAGAAAAATATTTTAAGACAACACTATTGAGCTGTTAAGGTCAAAGATTTTAAGTTGTTTAAAATAAGGACAGCATTGTGAGGTATGCATCAGGTTGAAAGTATGAGGTTATGCTACTGTATTAATTTAATGCTGTTTTTCAAACATATTATCCTGTCATGCAGTATTAATTTCTGTTCTGTATCTGACAGTGACTTCAATCTCCGGCTTGATTTTTAATACGCTGAGACACAGTGTTCAAAATACCTGGAAATGGTTCCAATAAAAAAAAACCTTCTTCAACTACACATCCTGCAAAGAAAATTACTTTGACAGGAAACATAACTTTCAGAAAGTCCTCCTTTCCTATTCCAGCAGCTGTGGTTCACCCTGTCCCACTCAAGCTCCTAGAGGTAGCTTAGCTCCGTTTAGCTAAGGAGTGGCCTTAGTAATTTAAATACTGCTTGAAAAAATTAAATCATATTTTCCCATTTCCATTAGGCAATGGGTCCTTATCTGAGTGTCGCTCAAGCTTCTCTGCCAATTCCTGAAACAACCAGGRACTGTTATGTCTTATTTAGCTCAGAAACCTGAAAAGAGATTGCTTTTCTTCTGGAGMGACCAGGCAGGACTGGGTTACAAAACAACACAAACCTTTGGGCATATATGACTTGACTTGGTTGTGGTGCTGTGGTTTTGTATTTACAGTCTGCCCAACTACAGCATGGAACAAAGCCACAGACTTGGCTTGTTCATCTTTGTTTTGGTTGCACCAACACCTATAAATGAAACAAAAAACCCAGTAAAGGTTTTCTGATCTTAACCACTGCTGAGCCTTTGCCCAGCTGTACAACTTCTGGCTTTCCTTCATATAATTATGGAAGGACCAGAAGCTTGATCCTCAGTCATATGCGAACCTTCCCCTCTGCAGAAGGGAAAAAAGTAGTTTTTATGAGAGGCCAAACAATACAGATGATAAGGCCAGAAGAAGTCATTGTAATCATCTGCTCCAGTCTCCTGCACAACACAAAGCATGAGGCTTTCTTAAATTATCTTACCTTCAAGCTATAGTGTCTATTACAGGATAATAAAATATTCAGTTTTGCCTGTTCCACATTAAATACMTGCTGCCTTCTTTCCAGTCTGAACCAGTCTGTCTTGACTTTTACCCACKGCAGAAAATCAGGAGTTGGTTAGCTGCAGTGAAGAGGTCTACAGTGAAGAGATCTGGTCCTCAGTTTGCCTTACCTGTCACACTTGAATGAAAGGATAACTCCACTGAATGGTGTCATCTCAGCAGTGCAGCTCCAAAAAAACCCATGGACTTGAACACCAGTCATCAATGACCCCCTGGCTCCTTACTGAGCGTTACAGAGCAYAGCTGAGAGAGACCATTCCTTTCAAAGCCCATGGGGATTCGTAGCAGGAAAGACAAAATGACTTTCAAAACACTGAAAATTGTTTATAATTGAAGTGGTCACTTATTTATAACTCCCACTTGATATCATGTGGCCAGGTTAATTAAGTAGTGTGGGGCGTGTGCAGTCATTCACCTCAGACAGAAAAATCTGTATTGGGCCTTCACCTTAATGTGAATTTCCTGACCTGACAGATGGGGATTGAGTGTCTGTTTATGCCAAGAGGAGTTTGCTAACATTATTCCTCTAATTACTAATTATACCAGTGAAAGGGGCTTTACGGCCAGAGTCCTGGATATGTGAAACTTGATCATCAGAGATTTGCAGGAAAGATGGAAGATTGATGGGTGACATCAAACAGCTGACAAGGAGGCCAAGGCAGCCAGACGGACAGCAGCTGCTCCAAGGGGCTTTGAGGGGTGGGAGGGGGCAGCTGCTCAGGGGGACAGGGGTCCGTGGGGGAGCAGCACTAAGGAGAACAAGCCATTTTAAAAYTTCGCACCCCCCTGTCATTTCAGATATGAATGGGTCTAATCTYCTCGGGCTTGAGGCTGCCTGGGAGAGTGCATCCACCAACAGGTGGTAAGGCACAACCAGAGCAGCAGGGCTGGAGGCAGTTGCTGCTACACAGGGGCACCAGCTTCAGCTGCAGCAGAGGGCTCCACAGGACACTGTGAACGAAGTGAATCAAAGAGGAGGTGGAGGATGCAAAACAGCTCCTCTGGGCCTCAGGTTTTTCAGATCCAAGCCTGAATCTCAGTGTATCCATTCCCTGAAGCCCCAGGAAACTAGTCCCAGTCAGCTACAGAGTGAGGCCAAGGACACTGTGAAAATCTCCCTTGCATAATGTCGTCAAGCTGCATCAACACCTGTTGAGGGGACCAGACCTAAGTCATCCTAGTGGTCTGTGAGTCAACGGTGGCATCAGCATGTTGCCTGATTCTCTGAAAGATATTTGGGCCAGGCTGGTCTGTGTTTCCCCTGCCCTGCCAGCATCTGGTGGGTTGGTGACCGGCACTGCACCACAGGGCTTGTACAAGTTCAGTCTCCAGGGATCCTGCCAGAGTGTACTTTATGTGGTCTGCAAACCACTGGTATTCTTAGCATTCTTGGGAATCACAGGGATTGGCTGCCAGAGCTTCCCCTACATGCTGTGTTGCCTAAACTCCCAGTAGCAGCCACCCTGCCTGTGGAGACTGTGAGGAGACATGGAGACTCCCACACCAACAGGATCCTTCTTCTGCTGGAGGAGTTAAACCACCATCTTGAATCACATTTCCTAAGTGGACACAAAAGTCCTGTTGCTCGTACAGCTACTCCTGTCCCCACTATGAAGAGGAATAATTATCATGAGCCCACATCACTACACCAGCAAACCGAAGCCCATATCCTGCCCAAACCCYCTATTGTACAAACCAAGCAGAGGGACTACTGGAAACACATAAACTGGGAGGCTACTGAGAAGTTAAGAGAAAAAGCTGTCACTGCCCTGGAGCAGTAGCTATCTGTCTGATTTGTATAATGTTAATTACAAGTCTCTTCTTGAAAAGGGGCAAGTGCTTGGTTTTGCATTCCCCAAATATGAAGGATGTATGGAGACAAACAGTGAACTGTCCTTGTGAAAACTGCTTTTTGGCTCAATGTAACAGAACACAGCAGCATTAGCATAGGGATGAGTAGATCTGTGATATTAGAAACTTTTCCACTAGTTCAGTAAGCTGAATTTCAAAGTGGTATAATTACACAGTGTACGTGTACATCAAAACATAAATAAACTCTACTGCCATCTAGCCAATAATCGAGGTCTCTACCATAAGCTCTATCTCGGGTAACAAGTCTACCTTCCATCAGATTTGTCAGAATATTTTCATTATTTGGAGTCTTTTCCAGAGCTCTAGGTCATGAGTGTAAGTTTGAAACAGTCAAATGGTAAGACAGGAAATACTATAGTTTCATGATTCAGCATGTACACACATCCCACTGTTTCTGCTCCAGGTGAAGTGCAGAGGTTAACTCTGTAGCACACAGACCTGTTACTGAAGGATGGAATCCCTACTGATGTTTGCTTTCCTATCCTTGTACTTTTCTTCTCATAGATRCAAAGTACTGAGCATTTGTTAGCTTAGAGAACAGTCTTGCTCTTCCATGGCTGTCAAGAATYTTGCCTGAATTTTGCAGCCCCAGGTTTACAACTGCATACTGAACCACACTTAAATAYGGATATTTAACATTACAACTACCTTTGGTTTGTCTTGTTCTGTCTTCCTTAAATTTATGTTTTAGACCTCCTACTGTACACAAGTGTCTTATGCACTTAGAAAAAACACTCGAAAAACAGCACATCAGATTCTCATACATAACCCAGAAAGCTGGGCAAAATATCCCCTGTTTGACCTTTATGATGATGATAAGCTGTTCTTTTAAAAAGTCTAATGCAACTGAGTTCCAGGGCTTTCCATCTAGGTCAGRAGCCTTTCAAAATGCGATTAAAATATTCTATTTCACCACTGACTTGAGGAACACAAATGGATGAAAGTGTGTGTGTCATGTATCTTCCTTTCAACAATTCTTTAAATTCCAAATGCATRARTGGAGGTCTAGATACCAGCATAGGAGGATGGGCAAATGAATGGGTTAAGGCAGGCCAAGATATCTCAGTTTAAAAAGACATTGAACACATAGCAGAGTCTCAAATGGTAATATTGSCATGCCCCACTTTTTAGTGTATTTGCATTGAGAGAATTGGAATTAATTTCTTCCAGCTTCAAATGCCTGCCTGTAGTGCATTCYCAYCCTTCWCCACACTTCCAGCTGTACAGACTGCTTTGTTCATGTGTTGGAGCAGTGATCAGTGGCTCCCAGGRTTCTGAGCTCTGTCACTCCCATATTTTCTCCATGCCTTCACATTACTTCTATAGATAAAATAAGCATCAGGAATGTACTCATTCTTTCAGAAGATTGCT
>CADDXX010001337.1:0-46154 GCA_902810485.1 Alauda arvensis
GATCAAACTGTTTCTAATACATAACTGATAAATTTAATTAATATCTTTCAGCTGCTCATGTTAAACTATTTCGATGTACTGCTGTAGGATCTTTCTTACTCTGAAATTCTGCAAAATACATTTGCCCTCAAGAGAAAACACTTCATTTAAAAAAAAAATTGCAAACACTTTCTTAGAAACGAATTATTCTTTCAAGCTGTCTCATGAAAAGACAACTCTCCCCTGCCTTCAGCTGAGGGCACAGGATCAGATTGTTAAACACTGGGATTCCCAAATGGCCCTTTGGGAAGGGTCAGGGCTGCCCAGTGCCACGTCCTCGCTGGAGGAAGAGCAGCTTGGCTGGGTGAAAAAAAGTCAGGAAAAAGGCACAGAAACCAACACCTCCCAACTCGCTGTGACACAGAACTGCTGGGCCATAAACCCAAACAACCCCAGGACAAAGTGAGGAGGGAGCGCTCCTTCACTTCCCCATCCCTGCTGTAATGAGAAAATGTCATATAAAGTAACTCTTGTTCGTGTCCTTTATCCTCGAATTTATAACTGTCTCCGACAGTGCAGTCAAGGGTGAAGGTTATTTGTGTCATACTTGCCAAGAAAGTGCCCCTTTCAACACTTAAGGAACACAGTCAAACTACAGATAAAGGAGCAGACAAAAAAGATTCTGTCTTTCCCAAGTATTATTTATCTCCTCTATGTTCTTTGTTTCCCTAATGGTGGAGATACCAGCCAGAGTGGGATTCACAGACGTAAATCCTTGAGCCCAAGTGTGTAATTTAATTTTCTTTCATTCGGAGCTAACATCAGATGGGGATCCTGAGGGTCAGAGTCAAAGCTCACCCCTTCTGAAACACTCTGGTGTTCTTTTTTTCTAAGAAATGGGTCTCAAATTTATGCTCAGAAAATAAAATCAAAATAAAATAAAACTAGGGGCAAAGTTTATTGTAAAATTCCCTATGGGAAGGTCAGCTGGACCAGATATGATCGGGTTTTTCCTTATTCAGATAAGGTTTGTCAATAAGAAGGAGTTGTTGTAACTCCCAGTGTGTTAAATGCAATATTTAGACACTGACCTTGCTTACGAGGCACTTCCCATTTCCAGCCATGGCCATTCACAACCAGGCCCTGAAATGGCTCCAGCCACTGGAAGCAGAGGGTTCAGGACCCTCTCCTGGTTGTCTCCCTTTTGTCATTCCCGTGCCAGCCCTGTGGTGCTCACAGAGGAGCAGCAGGAGCTCAGAGCCACAGCTCACCTCCTTCAGGGCACCATGGAATGGTTTGGTTTGAGAGGCACCTAAAAACCATCCAGTCCCACCCCTGCCATGGTCAGGAACACCTTCCACTGTCCCAGGCTGCTCCAATCCCAATCCAACCTGGCCTTGGGCACTTCCAGGGATTCAGGGGCAGCCACAGCTTCCATGAGCACCCTGTGCCAGGGCTTCACCACCTTCACAGCCAGGAATTCCCTCCCAATACCCCATCCATCCCTGCCCTGTGTCCATGTGAAGCCATGTCCTGTCCCTCCATCCCTTGTCCCCAGTCCCTCTCCAGCTCTCCTGGAGCTCTAAGATCACTCCAGAACCTTCAGCTGAATACCCCCAGCTCTCCCACTCTCGCTGTGCAGCAGAGGTGTTTCTCTCTGCATCAGATTCCCTGGCACAACAAGGCATTTCCATGAAGATCAGATGATTTTTCCCCCTCACGCCACGGCCGTTCCTGAGGCGATTCCCGGTGTCGGCGCAGGCCGGGCCAGGCCTCAGGAGCCATCCCCAGGCCTGTGCCCGCGCGGGGGCCAGGCCCTCCGCTAATAACACGGCTAAGACAGTTAATAAGGCTCCCGATGAATGATTAGGATGGATTTCTGCGCCGCTAATTTCCGTAACTATCACTCCCTGAAAGACAGCTCCAGGGATTTCGGGCCCGGGGTGCCCCTGTCTGTGCGAACACAGAGCCGCTTTATCCGCCCGCGCTTCAAATTGGCGGATCCCCTTTCACTGACCTAATGTGCACCGCACTTTAAAATGATACAATATTTTGAAACATGCAACTGCTTTGCTGATACCGTCTGTGCCTAAAAGCCTCGGCGCGGTCCAACAAAGCCTCGGATCTCCTGCTCTGGGAGGGAACACAAAGCCCTGGCATGCGCTCCGTGGGCTGCGGTTTGGCCGCCGTTTTGGGCTTTCGGGTGGGGATCTGCTTCCATTTGGGAGAGCAGGGCCTTGCTGCAGCCCCAAATTCACATTTTGATAGCTCCTAGAGCGGGATCCATCGCTGCCATGTGGCTGTCACAGCTGGGTTGTGTCCCCGTGTCACACTGTGACAACACCAACCCCTTTAAGTCACTCTTTGCACAATGTGGCTCTGAGGTGGCACAGAGGGGTCCTGAGCTGTGCTCAGCATCACCCACGCACCTGAATGAGGAGCAAGAGAGGTCTGGTTGTGGAAATGATTCTGCAGAGGGATGTGGGGTGACAAACTCCATGCACATCAGCCAGGGAACAGAGGCTGTGTCTGTGCAAAGCAAGAGAGGGAGGTCCATGTTCCTTCACACACACGCTCGTGCCAGGCCCCCTCCTCACTAAAAAGGCTCAATTCAGGCCAAAACAGGCGTTTTGACACAGTCCAATTTTGTGAACAACTTGTTGGACAGGTTTGTTGCTCACTCCATTGCAAGCCAAAAGAAATGGATTAATTTTTCCTCATCTCCATTCAATCCACCTTCACTCAGCCCTGATTTTAGGAGCCTAACCTGAACCTGTCTCATAAATTTTCCTTTTTTGAAGATCTTTCCTACCTTATTGACATCTTTGAAGAAGAAGTCTTCAAACTAGTGGTCATGAACCTCAGAATCATTATTAGGAATTTAACCTGGAGGCAAACCAAGAAAAACCACCCCAAAGCCAATGACTGCATTAATTAATCCAAGTGCCACTACTGGGTTTAAGCAGCCCTCCTGAATCCCAGGAAGAATTTAAGATTAAAACATCAAGTCATACTTGAAGAAGGGGTGTTTATACAGGCAGATGACACTGTGTGCAAGCTAGTGATGTATTATATTAAACAAAATGTATTTTCATAAATTATTTATTGCCATTTTCCCACTCTGAGCAGGGATGTGGCAGAGAAAATACCTGAGAGCTTGAGACAATGTCCAAGTTTCTGTCAGAATGGAATGTAATTAGTGCAAATTAAGCAGCATCCTGAGAAGGAGGAGGTCAGGGAGAACTGGCAGGGTCGAACTGGGTCATTACAAAGCATTTTTATAGCCAGGCAAGCAGGAGGGATACCTATTGCTGCTGTGGTCTGAACTCCCCCTGCATCCCAGACCTGCTTTTCCACACAGATCAGGAGCAGGATCCATTGATTTTATCAGCAGCAGCCAAAGAGCTGCGAATTAAAACTGTAAAAAATCAGCGCCGTTGTTCTTTCCTCCTTTTAAATTTTGCATTTTAAAACTGGGAGAAACAAATCAGGCCCATCAAAACCCCATGTGCTGTTACATTTCTGTGCTGGGTTTTGTGGCACTGAATGGCTCAGGAGGAAAAGCCTTAAAGCTTATTTATCCACAAATGGGAATGCCCAAGTGAGGCAACACAAAATTTACCCCCAAACCTCCACCATTTTTTCTATGAAAGCTTGAAAATTATGACACTCTTTAAATGGAGTTCAGAGAGTTCCAGAACCTGGTTTCAGAGATGCCATCTGAATATTTAGGCCAGAGTTTCTGATTTTATAGAAGTGCATGTGCACACACACACGTGTGTGTCTGTCACACGTGTGTCTGGGGACAGAGGTGTGCAGGGGTGGCACTTTAGGTACCAGCTGTTGGCCCTCCCAGTTTTCTGGGTTAGGATTTCCACAAGAACAGGCTCTGTCCTGCTGCTTTTCTGTTAGAGAAGCACATGGAATCTCAGAACCACTGAGATTGGAAAAGGTGTTCCCAAGGGACCACTGAATCCAACCTGTGCCCCATCCCCACCTTGTCACCCAGCCCAGGGCACTGAGTGCCACATCCAGTCACTCCCTGAATTTCTCCAAGGATGGGGACTCCAGCACCTCCCTGGGCAGCCCCTTCCAAAGCCTGACCATCTTTTCCATGAAGGAATTTCTCCTGAAAGGCTTGGACCAAAGTCAGTGGGGTTTGGAGAGCATCATTGTCCCAGGCCCATGTGAAATCTCTGGAAGTGGAAGCACTGGTTGGACTGGCAGCTGCTTTGAAGGCAACTGGAATAATTTAGGTGTGTGATGCTGGGAGGAGCCTTCATGGTGGACAATGGCCCTGCCTGTATTCCATAGAAGGCCACGAGCACCAGGATGTTCTCACAGGGCAACATCAGCTTCTGCAAATTATCCCTCTCTCTGTCTTACTGGAATTTTACATCTCAGAAAAGTTCCAGGTGGGAGGGATGGAGATGAGGAAGAGAACTCTGAGCAGCTCGTGCTTCCCATGCCTTCCTCCCCAGCAGCCCAAGATCTCAGTGCTATAGACTTTTTCCTGCCTCTGACAAAACACTAAAAACCCCTCCAGCATGACAACAAAAAAAAATAAATATCAAAAGAACATTTGAAGAGCTCAATAAATTGATCATATTCTGCTGAACCTTCACCCTTGTAACGATAGTACCATTTAAATGCTAATGTCATTTTTAAAAAAGTCAATTACAGGAGTTTTAAAGTAATGGAGTCAGCAGTCTCGATGTAAATCTGTTATATTAATCTGCTCCCTACACTGTATCCATGGGCACTGATGCATTCACCCCCTTTCCCCTGGAGGGAATGTTCCCTCGCAGTGGTACCAGTAATTGAATCAAGTTGATACAGACACCAAAAATATTGTAAGTCTTGTAGGTAATGAAAAGCATATGTTGATAAAGGCAGTTGCTGTAATTTTGGATGGAAGAGCACTGACATTTGGGAGGTTCAAAATTGGAATTAACCCTTTGATGATGAAGTGACCTGAAATTGTCTTTATAAACTCTGCTAATTTCACAAAGAAAAACTGCTTGGAATCTGCCATGAGGCAGCTGAGATCCTCTGCCTCCCATTTTCCCTGCTTATCCCCCATTAAGACTTCTGCAAATTTTTTTTCAAACTGGCTCAGACAAAACATAACAGGATCAGAAAACAAACATTGCTCAGGTCCAAATTAATTTCTGCACCTTTCACGGGCCCAAAGAAGCTGGAATGTCACAGCAAAAGAGGAATTTTGGTTGTGCTGCTTAGGGAGGGAAATGGATGCAGCAGAAACCTCCAGGTGCCAGTCCCTACTCAACAGATTTGGGGTGCAGTTCCAAAGTGAACAGAATCACAGAATTATAAAATTATTTAGGTTGAAAAAGACCTCCAAGATTATCAAGTCCAACCTCTGATTGTTTTCCAATATCTGCTACACACAAATGGTGCTTAGAAGTATCAAATAAACCCAAACCCAAACAAATTCTCATTTGAGGTGGGGACAAACTTGTGAACAAACTTGGATAAACCCCAACACTTTGCAGTTCCTCTGATCATGTTGGCCCATAATGATCCACTCAAATTATTACTGATAATCCACAGCCTTCCCTGCTCCCACAGCTCATGAAATGCTTCTCACATTAAACAGGATTCATTTTGGTTCAGGGAAACAGGGGATAATGAACCCTGGGAGAAAGGCTGAACTCCCTGACTGAGGCAAAATCACAAATATCTGTGTGTTCGCCCTCACAAAAAGAGGTGTCATCATTTATGACAGAAGATAAAACCTGCTGAGAACTTCCAGACAGCCAGAGCTATCAGAAATAAAAGACTACACAAACATATATTTCTAAGTAGCAATAACGAGGGAATTGCATTCAGCACTGCTCTGAGGCAGAAAGAGAAAACTTGCAGATAAAATTGTCATGGAATCCTTTCCACTTGTCACACAAACACTGAGCTGCTAAGGAGGGGCTGATTAATGGTTCACCAAGATTTTCCTGCTTCTGCCTTTTTGTGAATTGATTCTCAAGTGTAACAAAATTCCGGCTGATGTCACACACACGCCACAGAAATATTTCCAGTGCCACCATAAATCCCAACAGTTTGGAACTCTCAGGGATTTTCTTAACTTGGGGCTTTCCTCCACCACAGTTCAGGGGTTAAAGGGACCCACAAGTATTGAAACAAGGTTGGAGATAAGCTCAGAACTCAGAACTCAGCATTTCCACATTCCCCAAGTCTGGAACTTCCCCTGAAATGCTGCAGGCTCAAGTCTTGGGAGAAATTAATCCAGAATTTTGGAGTTTTGTCACTACCAAAGCAGCTGATGTCCCTTCCCTCAGCATTCCCATTCCCCACGGAGCACACGGAGAAGGGGTTTGGAATCCCCCAGCCTGGATCCCAATGCCACGGTGCCATCCCTCCTCTGGGAGAATCCCAGATTTAACCAGGAATATGGGATCATCCAACAAGGCACAAACTCCCTGTTAGCAACACTGCCAAATTCCTTCAGTTGGCATGAGAAAAGTGGTTTTTTTCTCAAGAGAGTTTGGAGTAATTGAATAAACTGACTCACAGGGCAACATTTCACTACTTCCAGAGAAATCTTCCCGTTAAATCTTTTGCTGTTTGGGCAAAATTGAAAATCTCCATTCTGGCACAAAACAGAGTTATTTGAGTCCTAAAAGCATCACAGGCCTTTTTTTGGGGGGTTTTATTTGCGTGTTTTGTTTTTGAACAAATGAACTCCGAAGCTGGATCTCATTCCCACCAAATCTTCCCACACAGCTCCACTCACAATGGCCTGGAAGTTTTGTATCCAGGCCCGGTTTATTCCATTGGAATAATAATATCCAGAAAAGTGCTGTCATTTTTGATGCAGGGGAACAGAACCACAGCCCTCAAAGACTCGACAGAGACACAAACCCCTCCGTGCCTCCTTTGAAACCAAACCGTCCTGGAACTTTGGAAGGAAAAGGAAAGGAAGGAAATCCTTCAGAGAGTGAAGTGAACGGGATTTATTCTTCCAGTGAAAGATTTGCCTGAAAAAAAGCCTGGATTCAGGCTCGGCGCTGGTTAAAGGCAACACCTCTGAGGAGAAATGAAGGATGTAAGTTAAAAAACGGGATTTTCCCTGCTCCAGAGGAATGGGGGGATTGAGCCTTGAGGCAGTTCCGCGGCAGAGCCGAGAGGGGGAACCCTCGCCCAGGCCGAGCGCCGGGGGCGGACGGCGGATAACGGGGATAATGGGAATAACGGGGATAACGAGGGGATAACGGGAATAACGGGGGATAACTGGGATAACGGGAATAACGGGAATAATGGGAATAACGGGGGATAACTGGGATAACGGGAATAACGGGAATAATGGGGATAACGGGGAATAACGGGGGATATTGGGGATAACTGGGATAACGGGAATAACGGGAATAACTGGGGGATAACTGGGATAACGGGAGGATAACTGGGATAACGGGAATAACGGGAATAACTGGGGGATAACGGGGGGATAATGGGAATAACGGGGGGATAACGGGGATAACGGGAATAAGGGGGGTATAATGGGAATAACGGAGATAATGGGGGATAACAGGGATAATGGGGGATAGCGGGAATAACGGGAGAATAACGGGAATAATGGGAATAATGGAGGGTGACGAGGAGATAACGGGGGAGAGGATAATGGGAATAACAGGACATCACAGGAAAAATGGGGGATAAGGGGAAATACTTTGGAGTTCATTGCCATGCACTGAGACCTGCTTAGGTTGTCACAGCACAGGGATTGCCTCAGTTAAGGAAAACTTCTGGCTAAACCTGGGATGAAGCTCCTGTGTCCTGTGTGGGAATGCCAAAGGCCAGGCTGGTTCACTGCCCAGCGGCCGGAGCAGCCCTGGGACACGGGGACACTCCCGGGGATGCTTTTCCAAGGGTTTTCCCTCTCTAGGGGCTGGGGCAGGTGGGGACGGGGCCAGGACACCTCAGCCTGCCCTTCCASTGATCTCCCCATGWCCCTCCTCAAACAGCCTCTAGGAARCCTCCTCCTGTGGCAGGAATCCTCCACAGGGGCAGCTCAGACCCAACAAAACCGATTTCAAGCAGCATTTAAAGGCAATGAACTCCAAATTATTCCTGAAGATGGGGTGCAGTGGGCTGGAGGGGGCACAACCCCACTGCTGCCCCCAGCCCAGGGGAACAACACCCTGCACACAAACAGCAGCCAAAGGAGGAAAGAAACAGTCTGGAACCAGGAAAATACAAACAAACTGAGAGTGGAGACTTTTTGGCTGTTTACAATCTTTTTTTCCCCTCCTTTTCAATTCATAAAGTAACAAGGAAAAGCAAGTGCAGCCTGAGCCCTCCTGCAAATCGGTGTGTCTTGATGGACTGGATGAGCTCGGAGGTCTTTTCCAAAATAAATGATGTTGTGATCTTCTGCCCCAGGTCTGCCCATTCCCAGCTGGGAATGGTTTTCCAGCCATTCCAGCTGTTTTGCCTGGCACAGCAATGTTCAAATTTCAGCAGCAGGAGCCAACATTAAACTGGGGGTTAAGAAATCAGGAAATCAGACGTGGGCAAAGGGGTGATGACTTAAATCTTTCCAACTCAAAGAAACCCAAAACTCAGAGGAGTCACCCTGAATTCCTGCCACAAACTTAACATTCAAAAAGCCACCTTGAGTTTTGAGTTCTGCACCTTTTATCTCCTTGTTTTGCTATGAAACCGAGGGCACTAAAATATTCCTGAAATACCTGCACAGGTCAGGGTAGAGAAAAGTTGGGAAGCAGGAGAATCATCCCTGAGCCAGCCCAGCCTCTCACACAGCCAGGGCCATCCCCATGCTCACCTGAACTTGCCCAGAGGTTCTGCAGCTCTTTGCTGAGTAATTTACAACCAAACTGCAATTACTCTGCTCTCAATTAGTATTTTTTGTGGTTTTCAGGGGCTCCACATGCAAACAGCCAAAGAAATGTGGGAAGAACACCCCGGCCCGTGGTGGTTTTGTCAGCACAGTGTGTGCTTGTGTAAATGCTTCCCCTTGAGACAGATGCTGGATTAACAATCCCAAAAAAAAATTTCCCTGAAATCCAAGGGAAAACTCCTTGCTCTGCTTGGGCCACAATTCTGCACCTGAATTTTTGGATCCAGGTACAACAAGTCCTTTAGCTCTGTGCCCCTCATTCAGGTGCAGCAACATGGCTTGGTTGTTATTTAAAATTAAACTGCAGCTGTTTCTAGAGGACCAAGTGCTCTGACTTTCCTTGAAGATTTTTTTAACTCCTCTCATCCAAAACTCAAACTCCTCTCATCTTCCAATTGAAACTTGGACATAGTTGCTCATAGGAGCACATTTTCCAGTTAGAAAATTCTAAAAACAAATGGTTCAGACATTTTTATAGGCATAAAAACTCAGGCCAAGTTGGTTAGTGGTTTCAGATGCTTTTTATTTGCAAATCAGAAAGGCCTTCATTTATAAATTGAAATTGTACTGGCTGCTAATCCTGCAGGCAGGCTCAGGCCTTTGGCTCTGCTTGGAGAAGGAGAAATAATGCATTTTAAAGACAAATTATTTCATTTGGACCAACGAGTGCTGTGGTTGGACAGGACGTTTATTTTATAGCAAAACTCATAGAAAAAGTCCTTTCGATTGAGAGTTCCACGATTTCAAGGGGACACTGCCCTCCACTGTGGAGCTGCATCACAGTCCTGCTCCCAGATGTGAAACTTGGGAATTTTAGGGATAATTCCTCTGAGGAGCACGGGCTCTTTACACAACCACACTGCTGAGGGGCTCCCAGTCCACCCCATTCAGAGAGAATTGAGTTTCCACTGTTTGGAAGCTGGATCTGATGAATTGAGATGATGAAGCAGCCCCACAAGTTTGTGCTGGGACACACTCATCCCAAATCCCTGAGAGCAGGGGCTGCTTCTCTCAGATTTCTTCCCAAATTTCAGAAACTCTCCCCTTCCTGAAGCACTGTAGTAACTTTTGATTGCAGAATCACAGAATTACAGATAAACYGAGSTTGGAAAACACCTCCAAGACCAACCTGTGACCAATTCCCACCTTGTCACCAGCCCARAGCTCTGAGTGCCACATCCASAAGTTCCTTGGACAYTYRGGGACTCCAAACCTCCCCTTCCAAAGCCTCACCACCCTTTTCCATGGAGAAATCCCTCCTGTTGTCCAGCCTGAACCACCCCTGGCACAGCTTGAGGCTGTTTCCTCTCACCCTGTCACTAATTGCTGGGAGAGGAGAATAATTAGTTAAGATGATTGTTCTTCTCATTGAGTAACACACTGGCTGTGAGCCTGCACCATAATTTAATGTTGGAGGTTTGAAAATGGCCAGGTTTTGGTGTTTTTTTTCTGGACAAAGCAGGAAATAATTTTAAAAGCTGTGTTCAGAAGGCAGGGATCAGTGCACCAGAGCTGGGTTATCTTTCCACACTTAAGGCAAGGCCTGGACTGGAGTTTCTTAATTTCTTCCTGTCTTAAATTCCCTGCTGCACTCAGTGCAAGACAATTCTGCAACACTTGCTGAGCTCAGCTCACCCATTTCTCATCCTGCAGAGAGTGTGAAAACCAGCAGCTCTCACACCCCTGAGAGGCTTCCCCAAAAACCACTGGAACCCCTTCCCAGCCCCAGAACTCCTCATCTCTGTCCTCAGCATGTCACCAAACAACAGGGAGCAGCTCCTCCAGCATCCCTGTGTCAGAGAACCCAGGAGAATCCTGGATTGGCACCTTGGGGGAAGTGCCAAGCAGCCAAGTGACAAAGAAAACAGGGCCTGTTCACAGGAATTCATAAGTCAGGAGTGAAGCAAGACATAAAAGAACCAGGGAGGGAAGAGCTGAGCCAGGTTTGCTTCCCCAGCTCCTCACGTGCAGTTCCGTGGTTGGGAATCACCTGTGGCATTCCCAGGGATCAAGGTGAACTCACAGCCCAAACAGAGATCAGAGCAAATTCCAGTGGCTGCAAGGACAAAGGTGGCACAAAACCAACAGGCAAAACTTAAACCTCCTGTAGGAACAGTTTAACAGTTCCATGAAACAGGTACCAAACAGCTTCTGGTGGGTTCCCCAGCCCAGAATGAATCCTGAAATTAATCCCTGAAAAAATTCCTGTTCTGTGGCCTCTACACCCTCTCTGGCCTTCTGTTAAATGTTTTTTTCTCTCCCTAAAGGAAAATCGCTGGTGCTGGGGGGCTGCTGCCCCTCTGCTTCCCCGGCTGAGCTCAGGGCTCGTTATCGCGCCCGGGCAGCCCCTGCGCTGTCTCCTGCAATTGTTCCTGCTCAAGCCACTTTTCTGATTTTTTTTCTTTTTTTTGGAAGGGTGGTGGTGGTGTTTTGTAATTTATAGCAAAATAAGAAATGATTCCTTACAACAGAAGCCGTTCTGCTGTTGCTGGGAGCTTTTTTAGCTGCGTTTTCGGAGCTGAGGAAAAGCTCGCCACGGAACCACGCAGAGCTTCTTCTTCTTCCTAACACCTCCCACAGGCCACATATCAACCCTGCACTTCCTACAAACGATAAGCAGCATTCGTTTGGATCATTCACAGTTGTTTTGGGGGTTGGTAGGTGATAGGCTTCTCTCTCAGTCTGTCACCTCCTCCCCAAACTGCGTGTGCGGCTCCCCCGTGCCAGCCCTGCCGGAGGAACCGGGGGGTTTCCTGCTCAGGGGACAGCACAAACACAAAGCTGGGCTCTTCCAGGCCCTCCCCACCACAGCCCCAGCCCCCAGGGATTACAGACAGACCCCTGCTCAGCTCCTTGGAGATCCAGCTCAGTGTGTGGAAGGCACAGCTACACCAGGCAGGTCACTGGGAATAGGGAGCACCCTCTGCACCAGCACTGCAGAGCCTCACCTGGATTTTTAACACTTAAAAAAATTCATCCTGAAATGGCATTTCCAGGCTTGCAGAGGAATCCCTTTGCCACCCTGGAAATGTCATTTCCAGGCTTGCAGAGGAATCCCTTTGCCACCCCAGGCCCTCCCAGAAATAAATGAGATTTCAGCCATGCTCCTCCAGCACCAGGTGCCCTCTCCCTGCTCCCTCCCAGGGACAGGCTGATGTTTCACTTGGCTTTTCTCCTCTTTTACTGGGAAAAATCCCTGCTAGGGCCTCAATTCTTTTGGATAACCCTGTGATCTGGCATCCCCCAGGAGGGGCTGACCTGGCTGTGTCAGAGCACAGAGCACCTCAGTGTTCCCTGTGGGAGTCCTGGACATTGGGAACAAATCTGGGGAACGCTGTCCCTGTTCCTCCCCAGCTGAACATTCCTGTTCTTCCCAGCTTCTTTGATCTGACCCAAAAAACCAACATTTCTCGGGGGCCCCAGCCTCAGGCTGTGTCAGGATCCCAGAACTGTGGTTTATCTGCTTCCATATCCCATAAAAGTGTGGATTTCAGTGTCCATACTCCAGGAGAAGAGCTTTAGGCACCTCAGCAGCACCAACACCACCCAGTGCAGCCCATCCCTGCCTGTGGATCCATGGGATCCATTCCCTCTCACCCCAATTCCCTCATAAAGCTGCCCAGACAAAGCTCCCACAGTGATTCATATGTTTTTAGAATAATCCCAGTCCATGAGTAGCCATGCTTGGAKAAAATTGTATTTTCAGGGTTTAAAAGCAGCTTCTCAGAGAGTTTTCCAGCTTATAACCACCCCCAAGGATGTTTTTAACATTCCAGTAAATAAGGGACTAAAGAAGARCTCTTGGTTAAACAGAAGAAAACCTGAACTGTTTTAAATCCACAAAACCTGAATATTTTTTACATCACTGGAAGTGCATTAATGGGCTCAGTGCTCTGTTAATGATTTTACTTTTACGCCGCTTTCTCAGGACCACACGTTTGCTTTCCACTGATACCAAAGTGCCAAGGAAACCTAAAAAACTGCTCAGGAGGTACTTTGTGTTCACTTCTGACTACGAGGGACGAGCACTTGAACAAGTTTGGAGTGTTTGCAGCCTCTTCAGAGTTTCAAAACCACCTCGGAGTCCTCAGCCCTGCACGGGGGGAGGTTCTTGGCCTGAAATCGGGTGGGACTTGATTTATTTTTAAGGACATTTCAGATGTGAGCACTGCCCTGGTGGAAGCCTCTGCTGCCTGTTGCACTCAGCAGGACATTTTGTGCCAAAATGCAAAATCYATCCCTCCCCAAACACCTGGGCAATGTTTAATTCTGGGGGCTCCTTCCCACACGTGCAGCATTCACTCCCTCCCAGCTGAGTGTCCTAAGCCACAGAACAACCCATGAATCTCACAGGATTCTTGTAATGGCTTTTAAACCCTGCATTGTGGGCTGTTTATGGCGCAGTTGCATTTGCTTTAGAGATTTGTTTTAATGCTGTTGGTGTTATTTGGAGAGATATTAAATTCAAACAGCTTTATGGTTGCTAATAAACATCTATTACCATTACAGGCATTCTGATATAAAAGCCTCATACAGGTGCTTTCTCTCAACTATGCAGATTTGATTGATTAGGCCACAGTAGTTTATTTTACACTTCAGTGGTCACTAAATCTATCATTAAGATTAAAAATTGCAGTTTGTGCAGTCTGGGAATAACTACACATTTAAGCTGTAAAATAAAAGTCACTTTACCAAAATTCAGGAGAAAGGGGGAGGGGGGGGGGTGAAACACAACACAGGGCAGGTTAAAGCAAAACAGTTTTGCAACACCTTATTCAGTTCTTCAGGAGATTAATTCCATAGAATCACAGATTGGTTTGAGTTAGAAAGGACCTTAAAGATGATTTTGTTCCACCCCCTACCATGGGCAGGGACACCTTCCACTGTCCCAGGGTGCTCCAAGCCCCATCCAGCCTGGCCTTGGGCACTGCCAGGGATCCAGGGGCAGCCACAGCTTCTCTGGGCACCCTGTGCCAGGGCCTGCCCACCCTCACAGGGAAGGATTTTTTCCATATTTCCATATTTCCACCCTGAACTTCCCCTCTGTGAGCGTGAAACCATTSCCCCTTGTCCCATCACTCCACACCCTTGGGAAAAACCCCCATCCCTATCTTTCTCAGCTCCTTCAGGAACTGCCAGACATTTAAGTCACCCCAAACCTCCTCTYATCCACGCCGAGCATTCCAAACTCCCTCAGCCCTTCCTCTGGGAGATGCTCTCCATCCTCCCCACCAAAGCACACCCTGGAAAGTCCTGCAGAGCTTTGATGAACCTGATTCTGCTCCATYCACAGACAGCACCCATCCCCTCGGKGRCACACTAAAACCCTCCAGCRATCCCCCRGGGAGGATTTTTMCCCCGGAGCAGCCWCCGAGCAGGGACTCTGCCRKCTCCASGAGTGACATTTGCACTCGCAGCGGCTCCTGCAGCTCAGCCTCATTTGTTTCTGTCTCTTCTGGTGGTGCCCACCAGCCCCGGGTCCATCCCCCCGCAGCTCCGGGGGAGCCCCGGGCTGCCGAGCCGTGCTCCGGCAGTGACCACCTGGGAGCAGCTTGATAAATGGCCGGTTTATAATGCTGTCATGMCAGCTTTGTCCTGGGGGAAATGTGTGTCTCTCTCAAAACAGCTTATTACCAACCTGTGGCTGGGGCCATGATCAATCACGCTGATCGGAGATGGCAAACGTGGGCGCTGATATAAAGAAGATTTCTCGCTACACGGTTTGAGGTTAACGTGACAAATGATGGAGTGAGAAGGAATGACTTAAGAGGGAAAAGCCGGCCCGTTAAAGGCTGAACTTGGAGGTGGTTTTGGGAAGCAGAGTTAACAGCACGTCCTTGTGACACGAATTCCCTGCTCGTTGAGGTAACCCTGAATGTGTTCCCTYGCAAATTCCTTGTATAATCCTGAAGGAATGAGTTTTTAAACATGCAGTGTGATTGTAAAGGGAAATTTAACCCCCCCCCCCACACCCATCCTCAGTACTTGGATGTGATGGGTGCAGGAAATGCAAGATTCCAGGTGAAAAGCCCAGGGCAGAGATACGCCACATCCTGCCAAAATCCCCAAATATTTTGAGGGATTCTATGGTCACCCAGRGCTGAGCTATCTGAGAATGATGCTCTTCCCTGAGTTCAATCTATTTCCCTTCAAAATCATGGAGGAAGAACCCAGGGCATGCATAACCCACCCATGACGATTTCCTAAAGCACGCCCATAAAACACACCCTGTAAAACAAGATCCAAGGACGTCTCCCTTTGGTCCCTTTTACCCTCCCAGGATTTCTCTGAATGCTCTGAGAATTAAAGCCCTTTAACTTCCCTTCTCACACAGTTCTGAGCCCAARTCTGGGAGAACTGGCAGCCAAATCTGTCCCGTTATCCCTTTTGGTCTGGAGCAGGGAGCATCCCTCCAGGATCAGCACACGGAGCTGCAGCTCTTGGAGACCCTCTGGCAAACATCTGATATTATTCACTTGACTGAGTTTGTGAAAACGAAGCCTTATTTGCTGGCAAAATTAATGAGAAAAGAGTCTCCAATGAGACAATAATTTATGGCTTCCGCCCGACAGGGAAAACTCATCCGACTCAATTCCTCCCAGCAAAGGCAGATATTTTGGGGGGAAAAGTGTGGATTTCTTTTTAGAAACATGGCCTGTCATTTCAAAATCGGGTTCTTAGCTGGCTATTTTTTATTTTATGAAACCCTTCCAGAATTGATGAAGGTTGGAATAAATGGCCCTTTGTTCCCCTTCCCGTACCAGTGCATTTAATGACGGTGAAATAAAATTCTGCTCCGTGGCTGCCCGCCAGAGATCCKTATGATACAACCAACTCACAACATATTTCAAATTTTGTGCTGCACTGAAAATCGAGACGGATTCAGATAGGTTTGGGGCTGCACACATCCAGCATTATCTCCAAAAGTGAGAGCTGCAAAATCGTGTCCTTCTCCCTGAGACTGCCATCTCTAATCCGGCCATAAACACCAACTCTCTGCCTTTCAAAGGCAGCAAACTGCCACGAGAAAAAGCCAGAAATGCATCAGACAATAAAAAGAGGGATAATGGCCACCAAACTCCACTCTTCTCCCCCCTCTTTTTTTTTGAACAGATAGGTTTTAGACTCTATAATAATCATGCAGCTAAGATACAAGGTCTCTTGTTGGCAATAACCTACATGACATGACTTAGAAGGCAGGTGTTACTGTAATTAGCTATTGTTTGACTATCAAAAGTCAGAGCTGATTAAAGCCACTAAGTACAAGTGCACTATTTTATTTCAAAGAATATTATGAACTGCATGCTGGGACTCTTTCACTGCGGCCCTACCTTCCGGAGTCTGCTAAGAGCCCATGCCAGCAGTAATCAAAACTAAAATCTGCATAAACCTTCAGGGTTTTAATTCAAGCAGAGCCCTTTCATTAGAAATATGTTACTTTATGAAATCTGGTCGCCAGCAAGGGGAGAAAAATGTGACTTCTTAAGAAAAGTGAATGGCATCTCTTTAGTGATTAACCCAAGATTAATGGAGGCTCCTACTGCTCGGCCTAAGTCCATTTTATTGCTAATTCATTTAGGTACTATTTCAGATGTACTTGATGAAAGTCACCTGCTAAGAAGTCATGTTTTGGCAAGCAAGGATAGCCATTATGGTCAAATCCCAAATAGAATTTTTATTAAAGAAGCTTTGAAAAGTGTCTTGTATGAGTCTTTCACAGACATACCATTTAATGTGCTCAATTAGTTAAAAATTTGGGGCCCAAGTCGCTAATCAAACATTCATAATGCTTTTTWAAAAATATTTTTTTTTCAGTCCACATGCATCTCTTAATGTCCCAGGTAGGATGAACACTGCACTGAGCGGGGACATTTATATTCAGACAAAAGCAGCAGTGCTGAGACTCACCAAGAAGTGGGTGGGATTTGGGTAAGTGCTCGGTGGGATCCCTGAAATGTTGGCTTGGCAGAGCATCTCTTTGTTCCCCGGGATGCTGTGGGGAGTGGRGACTTATGCAAATCACACAGTTCCTCAAACTGTACCTAATCATGCAGCTTTGGCTCGTGTGCACGCTCGGAGCGTGAGGTTTGATCCCTTAAAAACACAAATCATTCCTGCTTTTGACTTTTCTGCAGTTTGTTCTTTTGATAAACGAGAGTTTAAGGGGATTTTGTGATTAGAGAGCCCGGAACCCTGGCCCTGTGTGCACCCTGAGATCTTCTCTACCCACACAAAGCAGCTCCATAGCCCATCCAAAGCTTCTCCCCGTTTTGGGCAAGATTTAGGCGATTCCATGAGCATGGACATCCCTGTTAGGAGTTTCTGTCCTTCCCAAGACACTGAGCAACCCATGAGAGGCTCTGATGGTCTGAGCTTTGCTTCCCTGCACAGARCAGGGAAATCCTGACAGCCAGCCCAGGAACACTCACTCTGCAGAGATCAAAACCCTATTGCAGAGGTAGGGCTGGGCATCACAGAGCTTTAATTGTGCCCTTCTCTTTTAAAAAAATGGATAAAAASCCCCCAAAGGTGGTGCTGGGGGTATGATCCCAGGTGAGGAAGATGCCTGGACGCTGCTGCTCTGCTCAGCCCCTCACCTGCCAGGCAGCAAAGCCCTGTAATTGGTGAATTATTGATAACATCACTGATAACCATCACTCATCTCAGTGCTCACACTGGTTTGGGTGCTCTTGTACAAAGGCAGAGCCTTGGAACCCCTCTCACAACCTGCTCTGCCTTGTACCTGCCAAGGATGAGACAGTTTTGGTGACAGAAAGTTGCAAATCAGTCAAAAAATGTGTGTTTTGGGTATTCTGGCTTGTTTGGAGCTCTCTCCACACTGGGGGTGATGATTGACTTTGCAGCCCAACAGACCCAAACTCTGCTCTGAGGAGGGAAACTATCTGGTTCCTAAATTTATTTTTAAAAATTTGTTAATGACTGATCCAGTTTCCAAAACGCTGACTGCAGCTGTCAGGATGAGTGAGAGCCACAAAAGCAGGAGTTCACGTGCAGAGTGCCCCAAAACAGGCAAACAGCTCCCTGATGGGTGCCAACACCCCTGTCAAGGGCAGCAAAGTTTCCAACGCTCCCGTGGCAAAATTCAGAATTATTCCGGAATGGCAACACGACCTGTGGTGGAATTCTGCTCCTGGGAGGCTCCACAAAACCCAGCCTGGACTCAAAGCCCTYGGCTGGGGGAATGTGGCACTAAAGGAGCCGCCTGGGTGTGATAACAAAGTTGTCCTAATCTGTCCCTCTTGTGTACTGGGGCACTCACACATGCAAATCTTGTCTTGTTGCACCGTGTTTGTTCACCTCCAGAGTCCTTGGGTGATTCAAATCTGTGTCTTACTATCCTATAATACCCTTGTCTAACAGTTCTTTTTAAATGCATGTGTTAATTATCTTGCCACCGCTGTAATTTCTCCCTGTAGTCCATTAATTAAGAGGTCACAATCTAAGAGCATGTTTACCCAATAAGCTTTCTTTTTTAATTATCCTAATTGCTTGGATACTGACAAAGACTCCATCCCTCCCCTTCCTCTGAGTGGATTAGAAAACGACATTTCAAAGCCCCACACAATGATGGGTCTGTAAAACACACATATATTTATATCTGTTTTTATAACTCCGTGATGTTCAAACATCAAAGGTCAACAAGACACAAGGCGCTGCCTTTTTGCATGGCTGTAAAAAATGCAGAGACAAACTGCCCTCCATTAATTGATCCATTAGCCTGGAATGTTCTATTGGTSGGGAAAAATATAAGCAAAATCTTCAGAATAGGAAGGAGATGGCTGTTTCACAGCTTGGTGTGTCCTGGAGACCACCAGAGCCTCCTGTCTCTGCCTGCTCCTGCAGGGAAGAATTTGGATAAAAAGCAGGCAGAGATGTTAATAAAGAAGGGAAAAGGCACTCAGCTTTCACTGCAGCAAAGATCAGTTTTATTCTCCCAGTCCCCAATATTCCCTTCCCATGGGTCAYATCTCGGCAAGCTGGTCCCAATACCTTTTTTAGACTTTGCAGAGCTCAACAGACAAAATCTCTACCACTTAAAAAAATTTTAAACCCTTCCTTTTGTCAAGTTTTTAAGAGGGAAAAGCAGCTGTTTGAATTCCAGATAGGATTTTAGCACAACAATTAGCAGAAATCATGTCCAGAAAAATTACTACTGTGACAGAATGTGAAACAACRTTTGATATGTCAATAAAGTGATTTTTTTTTTTTTGGTTGTTGTTTTAATAAAGCCAACGTCTCATTCAGACCAGTCATCTCAGGAACTATATAACAGAAGTATAATTACTTAGAAATTGCTTAGGTAAGCGTGATTGATGCATGGTAAATAGATGTTTCCAGCACTTATTGTTTCTTCCTGATGGATTAGGAAGAGTTGTTTAACAGTTCATTTGACCAGTCTCTCCTGGTGTTTCTCGAGTCTGGCTGTGCCAGTCAGCACCAGCAGTTCCTGGTAGTTTAAGTCTCTTTAATAAAGATTAAGATGTCAGAGGTCCTGCATTGCACAAAATCCCGATTTTATTAACTTCTCATTATCAGCTGAAATATGAAGTGCATTTCTTTTCATCTGCAGAGCAGCACTTTCTCAAGGGAAAGGACAGACACATCAGGCACTTTTGGGGTGATTTGGAGTGGGTTTGCCCCAACCTTGGCTGATGCTGGGGAGCATTTCCTCACCCAAGGGCATCCCATAGGTGGATGTTTCTCCCCAGAAAGTGTTTGTTTGGACACCACGGCTGTGGGCAGGTTGCTGAGCTGCCAGTGGGGCTGAGCATCCACACCCCAGCACTTCCATGAAAGAGCAGAAAAAGTGCTGAAACCTCAAAAGCCAGGACCCAGCCAGCATTCCCCTCCTCACACCCAGCAGATCTCGAGGAGCAACCGCACAAAACTCATTGAAAGRGATCCCAGAGGTGTCCAAAGTGCAGCCTGGCCAGCAGGCAGATAAATTCTGATGCCRTGCAAGTGAACTTAGGCAGCACCTGATAAAGTGAAACTGCAGCAGCCCCGTGCAGCTCCCGAATGTGTCCCTTGGGAAAGGTTCCCTTCAATCCCGCCTGTTTTATCACCCCAAAAACCCTGCAGGTCACTGCCACACCAACAGATGCTGCAGCAGGATCACCCTSCCAGCCACGCTCTCGAGGGATTTCTGAAAGCTGACAAATTGATGCATTTTGCATATTTTAAGAGCGAGTCTTTGTGGAACTTCTCGTTTTTGYGGGGCTGCTGATTGCAGGGAGGGCAGAGTGAGTTTGAACAGGCTGGCTCTTGCTGGGAAGCTCTCCACGGAAAGAGTTAAGAGGGGAAAACAGTTGTTGTGGTGTAACCTCGGCCCTGCAGCACGGGATCCCAGCCCCGGCAGCCTCCCGGGAGGGTTAAGCTCTATTACTTCTGGTCCCTGACACTGCTAATGGCACTCTCTAACTAATTGCATTTCTATACCTCCACATACGGCCGGGCAACAAATAAGCCCTTTAATCAAACAGCTTCATCTACTTCTAATTAATTCCATTTCTATGCCTTTTTAAGAGCACAGGAACATACAAAGATAGAGATGATGGAGCGCGTTCCGTGCCGGGCTGCCGACAACTGCTCTGCTCAAGATGTGTCCCCACCTCACACCTTCCGTGCCCCACCTGCCTGGGCCCGGCTGGATTGGGTTTTTTGGCTTTTCTGCAGTTTGTTCTTTAAATAAACGAGAGTTTAGGACATGTGGTGGTGACCCGAGAGCCCGGAACCCTGGCCCTGTGTGCACCCTGAGGTCTTTCCTACCCACACAARGCACCTCCACTAAATCCCACAGGTGTGGAATCATCTGTGATTCCCTCCGCGAGTTGCTTTGGCGTTTGCCACCGCCTTTAATCGCTTTTTGTCCCATCGGAGGCAGCGCTGGCCTTGCCCTGCCGGCGATGAGGGCCGGCTGTGGCATCAGCTGAGCAAACAGAGAGGGGTGTTTGCACACCCAGACCCAACGCAAAGCCTCCCATCCCAGGGCCACCAGCTTGGAAGGAAATGCTGATTCCTCCCCGACATTTACTTCTTTGATAAAACAGGTCGATGGAGCAGGAAAAAAAMCCAAAAAACAAATCCCCCGCCACTGTGGGTATTTAGGAAGGAGAGCCACATCTGCCGGCAGCTGCCTGCTGCAAAGGTATGTGTGTACAAAAGGCACGATAAGTGGGTGCTGAGCAGCGAGGAGTGGCAATTATCAGTTGCACATATCATTAGAGTCTCTCAGCTTTTCAATGGCACGGAGCTCCCGACGCCGTGTTTGCTGGGCCAGGTAAAAGGGGACCCTTAATGCTGTGCAAATATGACTTACCAAAGGACTTTGCTTTCTCACCTATTCTCGGGCTTTTCAAATCAACATTATTAATTGGTGGCTTATCGCTAAGTGCTGTCTGGCAGTTAAAGGATGTTTCCACCCAGTGCAACGATACATAGAAACTCAGCAATGTCAGCCACAAGGACAAAGAAGTGCCATGTTGAGACAGAAAAATGCTTCGACACCTTAAATCTTCTTTATGAAAGCACTGAGCATTCCAGCATTCACTTGCAGCTGTTATCCCATATTCTATCATCTTTGTTTGAACTTAATATTTTAATTCAGAACTCTGGGTTACAGTTGCAACTATGAGAACTTCTTTCTTTCTTTCTTTCTTTCTTTCTTTCTTTCTTTCTTTCTTTCTTTCTTTCTTTCTTTCTTTCTCTCTTTCTCTCTTTCTCTCTTTCTCTCTTTCTCTCTTTCTCTCTTTCTCTCTTTCTCTCTTTCTCTCTTTCTTTCTTTCTCTCTCTCTCTCTTTGTCTCTCTTTCTCTCTTCCTTTCTTTCTCTCTCTCTTTCTTTCTCTTTCTCTCTTTCCTCTTTCTTTCTTTCTCTCTCTCTTTCTTTCTTCCTCTCTTTTTTTTCTCTTTCTCTCCTCTATCTCTTTTTCTCCCTCTTTTCCTCTCACCCTCTTTCTCTTTTTCTCTCCTTCTCTCTCTCTTTCTCGCCTTCCTTCCTTTTCCCACTTTCCTGTTATCCAGGTGTCCATAACCACACGTTTTAGAATCTGGACCAACTGGTTTCCATGCTGGAAAACTCAGCTACGTGGGACTTCAGCRCTCCCAGCCCCTCAGATCACCTTGCTCTCCACCTGCCAGCTCTCCCGAGCACCAAATCCACTTGAAAACGGAGAAAAAATGTTCTGCTGATAAGGAGAACTGAACACAAAGAGCACGACACTTCCCAGGCACCATTAAAAGGAGGCAAAAAAAGAGCCTAAAACGAGAAGAAAAGCTCTCAGTGCCCCCAGCTCGCATTTTCCCCGTGTGCTCGGGGCCACACGTGCGGAATGAAAGGACAGGAGGCTCCTGCCTTCCCCGGCCGCCTCTGACACTGATTAACAAGATAAACCTCGGAGCTCGGTGAAAGCCCGTGCGGCTGGGAGGGCGCTGGGGAAGCGATCCCCGCTCCCCCTCATTCGCATGCAGGACTGTGGAGATCCAGGCCTGCCTGGCAGGTATTTGTGTGAGCCTCTCAGGAGCCTGCAGGGGCAGGGATTTTATCTCCTCCCCAGAGRGCCTGCTCAGGTACTCAGCTGTTCCAGGGGCTCGTTTTTTTCTCAGCATCCAACCCGAACCTTTCTTGCTRCAGGGCTGGTTCCTGCTCGTCCCGCACTGACGGGTGCGTGACACAGAACGGGAATTTTATTTAAAATGTCTTTTACAGCATGACGTCCGCTAATCTGAGACAAATTTTCCTGCACGAGCACAARATCCTAGCGAATTCATTTATTTAAAGGCTTTCTGTGCCTCTGAAAGAGGGTTTCCCTCTGCCACCACGCTTTGCAGTTGTTCAACAGCAGAGCTGTGAACTGAGATGCTCGGCAGCTTTTTGCCTTCTTCTTTTGGTTTTTTCTTTCTATTTTTTTTTTTTAAAGGAAGGGGTTGTTCATTGATATTTAAAGAGAAAGCAAACGAGTATTTGACGTGCTGTGTTAGCATGAAAAGGGGGGAGCCCTGTGCAAGCACAGAAAGCACAGGTGAGCTGTTTTATGGGACTGAAAACAACCTGGRGGGGAAATGGGGCTACTACAAAGGTAAATCCTGTGTAAATAGACAGAGAGAGGTTTGGTTATTCTCCAGTGTGAGAGAGAGGCACCAAACACATGGCTTTATAAATCAGAGTTTGACATCTTCGAGCATCACAGAAAAAGAGCACAAAAAGCACAAGACTGAGGGAAGAGCAGGGATCCAGGAGGTCAGTGAGATCAGCAGAGTTTCTGTCCTACCCAAAGAGACTCCAGCAGGTTTTCTGACTGACACTAAATATTAATTTAACCACAGAGCTGAGAAATGTAGCTGGAAAATCCCCTTTCCCTCTTTAAAGCCAAAAATCTGCTCATTATGCCAATCAATTTGTGGTTTTGCTTTATGGAGACCCAATCCATGCCGATATGTTTTTTTTAAAGTCTTTTTTTCTTGAATTCTACTCCTCTGCAAGAAGCAAAACACTCAAAGCCTTGTCCAGCTCTAAAGGATTTCTAAACTTTCAGAGAAAAGGCAAAACTCATTAGTTTCTCTTCTCATCATCTATGTGCATAAGCTTCCAACACTTCCAGGCTTTCCCTGGCATTACAGACAGGACATAGAAAGTGCAACAAGAAAATCTATCCCTTGGGTATTTCCAGCCCAGTTAGTTTGAGGAATTACAAGAAATCTATAAAAGGAGAAAAAAAAAAAGAAAAAAAAAGAGTCATGTGCAAGGTTTTCATGGGTGTTTTTCAGACCAAAAGGGTTCTGATGGATTTCAGAGATGCATCCAAACTTCRGAGTGAGTTTCCAAACCAAACACGGCTGCAAACCCTGACATCCATCAGCTGCTCGTTTGCCAACCTTCCTATCATGGAGCAAAAAGGACCATTTCAAATCTCCTCAGAATATTCTGCTTTCATGGCTGTTTTGCCCTGTAACCCTTTGAAGTCACCAGAGCACAAATATTTGTGTTGTACATGGTTAAAGCCTTGCTCTGGGCCCAGCAGTAATGTGGACACACACCAGGATTAAATGATAAATATCATTTTTCTGACTTCATTACTCTGAGAAAATCATGCTAACAGGATAATGRTAATTAAAATGTCCACAAATGACCATTATGGCTTTTTTTTTTCTTGGAAAAAAATAGCAAAATGGATCATTAGGCTGTGTGAACAGCAGCTGGACATGAAGTGTTTTGCCTAAAACCAACCCAGCTCCTGGATGAGGATGGGATTTGCTGGATGATTGAACACCTCTGATACAGCAATGCCTTGGAAAAAATGATTTAAATCCCACATTGCCTCCTCCAGAAGTGCCCAGTTTGTACCCGTTTTTAGCAGGGGATGCACTGGGGTCTGCAGGAAAGGCCATCAGAGCAAAGAGCAGTGGAGCATCTGGTGAGCAGCAGAGCTGGAATGGAGGGTGGGACACCATTCCAATCCCAAGTTTTTACTGGCAGAAGGACTGGCAAGTACAARCTGCCAGGAATAAATTGCAGCTGGAAGTGGGAGGACATGTTCGAGTCATCAGCAGACACAAAGCCTGGGAGGAAGGATCTTACTCAGGGACAGCACAACCTCCTTAGGAAAAATTGCACATCCTTCCTGCCTGGCACTGCAGGAAAGCAGGAAAATCACCCTCCTCTGTTGCCCAACAGGAATTTAGGGGGGAAAAAGAAACACCCAGGCAGAAAAAAGGAATGAGGTGAGTGGAAGGGGCATCCCAAGCCCAGACAGAGCTGAGTGTYCAGCTGAGRGGGWTTTTCTGTGCATGGATTTACATGGYAACCCCGGCCCCAGCACAGAMRTTTTCCAGGATTCACCTTTTTTAAGATTCCYGTGACAAGGAAAGTGATTAATCTCCATTTCATGGCAGCAGGAGCTGAGCAAGAGAGACTGCTTGGACTTGCCAAGATAACCAGGAGAAAAGTCCAGCTTATTTCTGGGCAGCACTACAGAAAGAGGGGGAAAAAATTGAACCAGGGATTAAGGGAAGAGATGAACAATGAAAGTCAAGACTTTCCTGGTTTTACATATAAATGTAAGTAATTGGAAGGGCAAACATTGAAAAAATGAATATTCCTCTTGACTCATTTTTGAATTGGATATTTCAGGAAAGAAGAATTTAACACTGACCTAAAAACCACCTTGGGGCAGCTGCGCTGCTACAAATTTCCAGAGTTTTCCCAGACTTTCTGTGAGGGAAAACCAACATTCTGGGGCAGAGGAGCTGAAGCTAAAGACTGAAATTCCTGTGGAAACTCGGAGTAGCAGCTCCTTGAGGAGCTGCAATTTATTCTYCTGGAACAGAAGGAATTATTGCACCAAACAGGGGCTGAGATGTCCTGACAGCAGCAGTGCAGAACTATCTCTGCAGTTATTAATGAGCTGGAAAAATGCTGGGTAGCAAATTCACCTCCCCTCCCCAAGGCCAGAATTCATGGCAACAAATCCCTAAAATAATCAGCTAACTCCAGAAGATTAGGAGAGGGGATGCCTCCAGATGACAGAAGATTTCTTAATTTCAGTTGCTTATAAAGTCACATTAAGCAGGAGCAAAACTTCCTCTGAAGTTTATAAATTAGTTTCTAATCTATTCCACAGCTTTCTGTACTTCTGGTCTATATTCTCTGTTACAGTCTAAAATAAGGAGGGGAAAAAAGTAATAAAAAAAAAATCATTTGGGTTAGCCAAGAAAGGATTTAAGCACTTAATTTAGATTCCTCCTGCTGTTACTATTATTATTATATCTGTATTTTTTATAYATATTTATATACATGTTTACAGAGTGTTGCTGAAATTTCCAGAGGGAAATTTCACAGAGGAGCTGACTTCTGGCAATTACTTTTCTTTATTTTTCTCCTCAAACTGTCCTGTGAAAAATAAGTTTGGTTGGGTTGGGCTTTTTTTTTTTTCTTTCCAGAACACATATTTCATCATCTCATAGAAATCCTGTGGAATCTAAAATCAAAATACATCAAAATATATTGTGGTCCTGCAATGCCTGTCAGACAACAGTCCCACCTTCACTGCTCTGCAGAACTTTGATTTATTTCTAGAATAAAATATGAAAAAAAAATCAAACCAAACAGCATTTTTTGGTTATGTTATGTATGTTTATATGTAATTATTGTTCACTGGCACCCAGTTCTCTGYGTTTTGGYTTTCATTTTTTCAGCAGCACCACTGGGGCTGGACACAACTTCAAGTCACTCTGGAGGTTACTCTCACCCACACTCCCCTTTCCTCCCTGCCCTGCTGCTGTCCAGGTTTTCCTGTTTATCCAGGGAGCTCCAAGAGCCTCCTGCCTGACCCAAATTCTCCTTCCAGTGGGATGAACCCAATCCTGCACCCCCCTCAGCATCCCAGGTGACATTCATGGAACCATCTGGCTTCTCCAAGGCATGGAACCGCACAATAAAACCCAGTTCCAGATTCCCCACTGGAACAGGAGTGATCCCTCCTCCCACACTGAGGAATATTCCCTGTAAAAATCTGGAGCTGGCACAGGGCAGGTCCCTCCTCTGCTGCTGTCTCAGCTCCCACCCCACCCCAGAGGTGGTTCATGAATCCAGACCTGATTCCAGGACCTGATTCCAGCCAAACCCTTGTGGCACACTCAGCTCAGCATCCCAGGAGGAATTGCAGAGCAGAGGGAGGGGAGGGGGCTCTGTGTGTGTGTGTGTGTGTGTGTGTGTGTGTGTTACCTTCCAAGTTACCACACGGCCCCGAAATCCCACAGGCTATCATTCCAAAATTTGTGATGTTTTGTCTACTCTGGTGATTTAAGGTTTGTCAGAAAATGTCAGAAAGGCCACGGGGCCAAGGGCTTCCTGATGACTGAGGATTTTCTTTCACATGACCTTCCTGAAGTTGATTTTGGGCTCCAGACAGTGCTGCCTTCAGCTCTGACAGGGGCCGGCTGGCAGCAGATTCATGGGGATCTCTGGGGCATTCTGGCATTTTCAAACTGAGCCGGGGCTCTAATGCCTCCTAATCACCCAGAATATTATTTCACTGGCGGGATGGAAATGCCAGCCCCTCACTTTGGTGAGCAGGGGAAAGGAGCCCGTGCTCCTGATGCAAACAATTAAAARCCACGTCGGATGTGAGGGGATAAACACCAACGTCAAATATTGGCATTTAATGTATGACAGTGCATGTGGCTTTGAACAGGGGAGCACTGAAATTAATTTTATAGGCACAGAGAGAAAAGGAGGATTGGGACAGAAGTGTTGAAACTGTTAATTTGTGTTCAAACTCCTAATTTGTGTTGAAACTGTKAATTTGTGTTAAAATRTGYGWGRSCGTCCCCACAAACCCCAAGCAAAGGGAGCAGGGACCAGCACCTGAGGGTCTCGCATTATTTAGGAAACTCTTGGTTGTAGAAAAGTTTATGAATCTTCAATTTGCATGTGTTATTAGCCTAACTGATTACTCAGCCAAAATGTCTAAATGAGTCTCCTTTGTGCCCTGATCACAGAACCATGGAATGGTTTGGGCTGGACCTTAAAAATCATCCAGTTCCAYCCCCTGCCATGGGCAGGGACATTTTTCACTGTCCCAGTTTGCTCCCAGCCCCATCCAGCCTGGCCTTGGACACTTCCAGGGATCCAGGGGCAGCCACAGCTTCTCTGGGCACCCTGTGCCAGGGCCTCCCCACCCTCACAGGGAAGAATCCTAAATCATTTATTTTGCCAAGGGAGCAGCCACCTGCCTTGTCACCTCCACAGAAATGCAGTTTCTAACTCAAACCCAGCCCAGAGTCTGTGTGTCTGCACTTGAGATGCATCAAGAGGACAAGGTGACCTCTCCTAAATCTGCCTGCAGTTCAGGGACACTTTTATCTGAGGGGATGCTGCTCACTGCAGCCGTGTGCCACCTGAGCCATGGGTGTGAGCAGCTCAGCAGCACATTTTGGACACCTCCTCAGCCCCAGCAATGCAGGGAAATCAGTCACAGGTTATAAATCAGTGCTGGAGAACAGCTCGACAYCACAGCTCTTGGGGTTTTGAGGAGGAGAAGAACCAAGTTAACTCACAAATAGAAGTGTGAGGTGTTCATCGTACCCCAAATCCACATTCTTTGCCACAGAGAGATGGGAAATTGGCATTAAGCACTTCCYAGCCTGCAGCTGTGGGAGCCCTGGGACAGCCACTGTCCCACCTTGTGCCGTGCGCGTGCCTGGGGCTGCCCCAGCATTCTGCAGAYATGGGGAGAGCAAACGTAACCACTGCGAGTCCTCTTAACTTGGCCTGATTTATGGGCTCAAAACCCTCCCGAGATCTCTTCGTGGAGCCATTTCTCATACCTACACTCACTAAACAACCCAGCCCAAACATCTGCATCACAGGAATTCAACGTACGATGTTATTCCTGYAAAATAATTTAACCATCACTTTCTTTGCCGACTTTTCCATGCCAGCCTTACACCTTTTTTTTTTTACTTTACATGCTTCATTTCAGCAAAATCAAGGATGCAAACTTCTTAGAAGTACTTAGTTTCCATGGAAACCTAAGCTGACCGCAACATTATTGTTCTCAAGAGGGAACTGACTTTACTATATGTTCATTCACTGAATTAATGGACTCCTGGTTCTTTTATTAGCAGCTCTCTAACAATAGAAAGAGAGAAATGTTATAAAAAAGACTCTCAGACAACTGTCCACTCTTTTGTCCAGGGCTTATTGGAATGACGCAAGTCTATTCAGGAAAAGATTATAAAAATCAACTCAAAGCTGCCTGTGTTTGTGGCCGCTAAATATACCTTTATTTCATAAAGATACAACCTATAAAACAAGCAAATTAAAGCTCTTTCTGAAATAGCAACTGTGAAGCAGCAGGAACGGGCCTTTAGCTCCCAAACCTGGGATTGTTCTGGGGTTGTGGAGCATCTTTAACCCCTAATTCTGTATAAATTCTCAGCCGGGATGAGAACTGTTTACCAGCCTGAGCAGGGATGCTTCTTCAACACGCAGAAAAGCGAACAAAACTCACTGAAACCCGCGTGCTTAAACCACTGAGACATTTACAGCCCCTTCCACCGGCTGGGGTGGGTTATAAATCCTTGCTAAGTGCAGAAATGCGTGTGCAATTCGTGCAGCAAAGGCGGCAGCTCGGGGTTCAAATCTGCAATTTGCCCCCTCAGGGCGCTCAGCGCCGCCTGCCCCCTCACAGGCCCGGCGGGAAAGGGGCTCGGCCTTGCCCGGTAATTGCCGCACAAAAGACAGCGAACAGCTCCCTTGCTCTTCCCTAACCACCTTCCTGGCTGCTTATTGAAGTCTGATTTCTTACTCCTCTGGGTCATCATTCATCAAACCCCCCGGATCCSGCCGGGAGAGCCCCGGCCAGACCTCTCCACATCGCTCCTTTGCCTGAGGCCATTCCTGACGGGGCCAGAGAAAATGTCTTCACAGCGACCGGGCCGCGGCCCGTAATGCCCAAATAATCATCTCGCAAATTATCATAATTATCAATCAATCATCTCCCCTCGCGCGAACAATGCGCTCCCGAAGTATCAGATGGTTCCTGTGACCTGTAGCGTTTTGGATATAATAATGATAATAATAATAATAAACAACCCCGGGGAGATTTATGGGCCCCCYGTCCCGCCTCGCATCTGCAGCAGCAAAACGCGCGTCGGGGTTTTGRTTTTGTTTTAGAGATGAAAGCTTTCCTGGTACCTGGGTTTCTTCTTTGCTACTTGATGCTTTTTTTTTTTTTAAGGCCAAAATTTCCAGTCATACTCAGTTTTCAAAAATTCACTTTATTTTTCAAAATAAATTTGCGTGATTTGTGAGCGCGGAACGATCGTGCTGCTCAAATTGCTTTTAGTCAACAGCCTCATCAGCATTATATTTACAGCTTCTAATATTTGGCGATGTAGGAATGAGGCCAGCCGGAGGAAGGGGGGAAAATTGGTTTTGTCTTCAGTTTTTGTTGTGTTTTGCACAATGCCAGATTGAATCCAACCCTTTTGAAGCCGATAGCATCTCCCGCTCCCYGTGCAGCACATTCTTGTTAATGGATAAATTCAAGCTCTCCAGAAAGTCAAAGAATAAATTTAAAGCCTTTTGCCAAATGCCTATCCTATTGGATTTTGATAAGACGGCTATTGAGCTTTAATAATGTCTTCTATCCTTTTTCAGCTGGCCCTTAACATGTCTCTTTATTTGTCCCTAAAGCCTCTTCAGCGATGCCTTTTTATTACAAGTCTCTCAGCTTGCTCTCAGGGGAGACAGGGTCGACAAGAGTGATAGATAGATAACTCTATAGATTATCTCCCACAGATGTTTTCTCTCCAGTAGCCCCTCAGGCTATTCCCTCTAAGTAAACAGAAACTAAATAGAGAGTCTGCTGAAGAGAGAAGTCCCTGAGGTCCCTTGTCACCACGGTCAGAAAAACAGCCCAGCCCGGGGAGGTTGGCTGGGAGCTCTGCACACACTGAGAATCCTTCCCCAGCATTCTGGAACCCTCATCCAAAGTGACCCTTGGAGGGGAGAGAAATGCATCTGCTAGGGGAAAAAAAAGAAGGTGGTGTGTACTGGGCACAGGCCTTGCTTCCTGCTGGAGGAAGTGGAAATCTTTCAGCTCAAAGTTAAAGCAAAATGACAACAGGACGGTGACAATGACAACGAGGTGTTTGTTCAGTTTATTGCACGCAGTGGAGAAGCTTGGAAAATTCAGAGGGAGAGGACACTGAGCTGCTTTCTAAGCAAAATAAACAGAGTGCAGGGACACAGGTGGGGAAAAAGACATTTGGGAGCATAAATGGGGACAATAAACCCACAGGTATTACTCATACTTTTATCTCTGAGTGTCCCCATTCAGGTCACTAAAATAACTAAAACAAGTGACTTTCCTGTTTTAACATTGCTTCCACCAGTGATGATTTAAAATTAAACAAACAGGATGAGGAGCTCGTGTGTATTTGTCTAAGTTAAACTAAATATCAGCAAGCAAAGGTGATACAAGGAAAGCTTGTTAAGCATACACCACATTTCAATCCACAGAGCAGCACAGATATAGAAAATAATCCTGGATATGGGTCCTTTAAGGRCATGGAATTATTCCTGTCAGACAACCACTAACAACGAAATCAGCTTKGTGGTGTTAGCAGGACAACATTCCCAGCAGAAATAACATGAACTGGAAAATAGTGGRTACAGTGGGAAATACTTATTCTTTGTTTCAAGGGAAAAAATAGCCTGTTTTATTCTATTACAAAACAGGCTCTGCTGTGGTGCATCTTCAGACTTTTCCCTGCCTTTCAGTTCATTAAAGTTACTTAAAAGAGTGGTTTTCTCCTAAGAGTTTAAGAGCAGAGATAGTTCTGGGGTCAGTTTTAAGCAGAGGTTGCTTCCTGCACATCTCCCTACACCTCTCATTGTCATCACCTTCCCTTCCCTGCTTTTTCCTGGTTTTACAGATTTTTCTCTGCATTCCAGATTTTTTTTTTTTTTCTCTTTCTAGTCCTTGTTAGTGATCAATTCTGAACCTGTGATGCAGCAGTCAAAGGAGCCACTGAAATTATGGTGTCTGCAGCTCCGATTTCCTCCCCTCCCAGTTTAAATCAGGCCACCCACTCCAGTTACATTTGTCTTCAGTCACCTCCTCACCACCAACTCATCTCCGAAGGAATAGGAATAAATTGAAGTCAAATCTCAACTATTGTGTCTTCAGGGATATGACAACTGAATGATTTAGAGAGGCTGGAAAAGGAAATCTGCTCCCGAGAGGGTTTTGTGCCACTGGAGCCAAATGCCAGAGTGCTACTTCCAAACAATTGAGAGATCCTACAAAAATTGTCCGGAGTGATTTCTCATTCTTTAGTTTTCATTTTCATCCTGACTGAAAAGCTGTCTCGCAGTAGTCTTTTCACAAGCCATAAAGTTTAGACTTGAACTCTTTACCTTACTGCTCTGACCTCCTTTACCCCAGCTGTAAAACCCTACTGCCCATCCTTCAATAAATTTATCACCTCATAAACTCCCACTAGTGCTTTTCTACAATGCATTTAAAAGACACAAGTGGAAGGCCAGGCCTTCCCCCCTTGTCAAATAYCACAATTGTCCAGTTTTATACCTGCTGCACAGGGAAATATTTAAGGACATGGCATTTTTCAAAGACCTTCAGCTTTTGTAATAATCCCCCCTTGAAATAAAAGCATGAAGTTTAAATATAAACCAACAGACTGAACATATAACACTTCCAATCTCGTGTTTCCCTGTTTCACACAATTTCTGCTCTCTTTGGGGTAACACAGATCCTGGAGGYGGGGATGGAGAGTTCATTCCTGATATCATAATTAAAGACTGAATAAGAAATAGCTGAGCCATGGAGAATTCCCTCCATCCTTGTGGGAAGTGCGTGGGGATAATGAGAACCTGCCACCTTGTCACCACGTCTGTCCAGACAAAAGGATCCCACAGAGGCAGGGACAGACACCCCATGAGTTATGGAGGTGCCCAAGGTAAAAAGTTCAGCCCCATTGCCACAGGTCCCTGGCGAGGTCACGGCRCGCTCAGAGGATGCTTCCTCTTGGGAGCCTGGGAAATAAAACCTGATTTTTAATTTTTTAACGTGGTGAGAATTGAGCAGGCTGTATTGGACATGTGTGTAAATCCCTTTTCCCAGTCTGACTCTGGAGCCTTGGCAGGGATTGCRTTTCACTGTGTTTGGCAGAGGGAATTCCTTTTAGTTTTAAAAGTGGAGAAGCAGCATCTCCTGAAGGATGAGGCAAGRTCCAACCTCAGAGATTTCCCACTCTCAAAATCCTCACGAACAGGACTGTGAACATCCTTTACAAGACAATTGCACAAAAAAAGGGAGTCATAATCAGCTCCTTATTTCAGCGAGGACACACAAGCTCCAGCTGTTGAGAGGCTCTGATCAAACCCGACTCGTAACGCTTTMATCAGCAAAGCTGTTAACCAACAGATCCACATGGAACAAAACCTCACTTYAGTGCTTCTGAGGGTAACCCCAACACAAACAGCAGCCTGGCTACCCAAAAAATATGCCGTGCTGAGGCTGCCTCCCTGCTCCAGTGGAGACATTTGTGCAGCTGAGTGTGGGACACATTTTCTCTGGTCACTGTTACAATTTGAGCCCCACAATGTGATGAAAAGCACCACTAATGCATCACATGGGCTGAATTTTATCCTTTTCACAGACCTATCCCTTTTCCCTTGGACTTCATGTAAGCCACATTTACATGCTGAAGTGACCTCCAAAAATTTAGCACTTTTAACAAAGGACCAACATTTTCTTTTACTGGAAAAGAGGTAAATGAGGTTTTTCACTTTGGCCCGGCGGCTGTTTGTGTTGTAGCTGAATCAAGGAACACCTCAAACTATTATTTTCTCTTTCATAATGACTGGAATCACAAAAAGACAGAAAAAYACACCAACAGAACCACAACACTTAATCCAGAAAAGCAACAGCAAGCACTGGAAAACTTTTACAACCTTACTGCCATCAACACCTTGGTTCAAAAGTGAGGGAAAAGTGTCAGGGTGCATTTCCAAGCCAGGGAATAAAACAACTCCCAGAAGAATGAGCCATGTCCTACCTTTTTTATAYTGCCCTCCTGGGAGGTCACCTCGGGATCAGTCAGTATTTGCTAAGGAAAAAAAACAGAACAGAAACAAAACTGAGTTCAGTTGCAACTAAGAGTGTTATAAAAGAATAGAGATTTACATTTCTTTTGTCAGGATGATGAGGAGGAGGATGAATACATATTATATTATTGAAAATAATGGCCAAAACTCTCAACTGCACCCAGATGTTTTGGAAGTTCAATTGAGGGTTTTCATCACAACTGTCATTTATGTTTTAAGGATTTCTGTCACTCCTGTGGATAATTCCCTTCGGTTTGGCAGACAAGGACAGGTTTCTATCCCACGAGGCAGGTGTGGACAACACAGGCACCAAGGGAACAGCACCCACGRGCTTTCCAGAACTGAATCCCTCTGGAGCAGGGACAGATCCCGGGATGCTCCGGCCCCCTGCGCTCCYGGCAGCTCTTTAATTCCCCCTCCAGCCGAGGTGTGGTGGAACAAGTCATTAAATCGCTGCTGTGCTCCACCTCAGATTAGCTCCAGGTCAGCGGGCATTCGGGGAGGTCAAGTACCTCAACTTTGCATCACCCTGGATACCCCACCAGGGTAAACACACCGGGAACGGAGCTGATCGAGCCGCCCTCGCCGGGAATTCCGGCGCTCCGGGGGGAAACTGGGATGGCTGAGGTCAAACAGACACCCAAGGGCAGGGTGGGACAGGGAGCTCTGGCTCCCAGATCCGGGAAAGGTGATTTGGCTGCCAAAGAGCAGGAGAAACCTCCAAGGGACAAAGATGAATGTGCAAGGAAATGCGGGTTAAAATGGGGAAGGGAAGGGAAGGGAAGGGAAGGGAAGGGAAGGGAAGGGAAGGGAAGGGAAGGGAAGGGAAGGGAAGGGAAGGGAAGGGAAGGCTCCATTACATTTTAACAGCTGAGGGTTTGGCCCGCAGCTCCAGGCCCCCCTTGGCCATGCCCAGGTGAGATCGGCTGATTTACAAATTTCCAACACGTTGCCAAATCTCCAGCTCAGCTGCACTAACAAGGATCTGTGTTTCCATGGGAAGAACCCCAAACCATTCCGTGCTTTACACCAGCTCTAATGGACGTTGAAACTGCGGTTTCCAAAGTAGCTGAGAGCAAATAGGATCAAGAGGCAAATCCCAGAGCCATAAAATTCTCTGCTCCTACCCTGGAACACCCTGACATCCCAGTGAATGACTGGAGTGAAACATCCATCCTGCCTGTCCTGGATGTCACCAAGCTTCCAGGGAATGCTGACTGCTCCCAGTGCACTCACCAGGAACCAGCCACCCCCAAAACTTGAGAGAATTAGGGCCATGAAACTTTCAGAGCTGAAACAGAAATGCAAAACGACTCCAAATCATCCACAGGACGCAGCTGCCTCCAAATGAAGACACTTGCCTGTAATTATTGCATGCAAAAAGCCTTTGGATACAATCAGGGAAGTGTGTGCAGTCAGAGTGTGTAATCCACCCATCCAGCAGCACCATAAACGTGGAGGGGAAAGAAAACTCCAATGAAGTGTAAATTGGGCTGTGGTGGAGCCCTGTATAAACAGGCTTAAGAGTCAGGAATTCCTGAGTCGGAATSGAGATGCCAACACAAGCTTCCTTTTGTTGGTTTGGACAGAGCTGTGCTCAAGGGGCAAGTTCTTTCTCTCAAACTTTTCTTTTTTTTTTCCCTTTTCAATTCATAGCAGATCCTGAATTTCAAAGTTCTTAGAGAAGAGAATTTCTGTGAAAATATTTCATCCATATTCAAAAAGGGCAAATTTGCAGAAAATCCTCTGTAGGATCTTGCTGCTTGTTCAGAGTATTTGGAAATGGCTGAGATTTGATATTTGGTGAAATCCTTTTTGAGCTCCCACCTATACAGAACTTCTGGGGGAAAAACCACCAATATCATGAAGAATTTTAATTTTGATGGAACCATCTTTGCACTTGAACTATCAGAACATGRACARTTAGTGGTGAACATGGTGGTGGTGCTGCACTGACTTGATCTTAAAGRTCTTTTCCAACTTTAACAATTCTCTGATTCCATGGGTGAAAAGGCATTTTAGCAATAGTGGGAGAGTAGGAACTGGCTTAGACYAAATATTTCATCCTTTCTTTACACCTGATTTAAAAAAAAAAAGGTGTCCAAGGTGTTATTGTGGGCTGAGCTCTACCACAGACCATCTGCATTGGCTTGGACGTGTCCCACAGCCCAATGTCCTGAATGTGCCRTTTTCCCACTCCAGCTGAGCAGCTTGGGGTGATGTTGGCACTGCTGGGGTGTCTGTGCAGGAGCAGAGGCCAGAATTCCAAACCTCCCCTTGCCCAGCCACTGGCGGGACTCTGAACGAACCTTCAGAAACCTTCCTGGGAGCTGGAGGCAACCTCAGAACTGTCCTTCTGTGTCCCCAGTGTGGAATAAACACCATCAGATGACACCTGTGTCACCAGCCAGCAATCCAACAGCACCACACCAGGTGCCCTGGAGCACAGCCCATCCCAGGATCTCACTCTCCACATGGCAAGGGGGTGATGGAACTCCAGGATGTCCATGGCACCTCCTGGTTGGAGGGGAGAGGCAGAACCAGGCACAGCAAGCCCCAGATGCCGTGTTTATTAAGAAGAATAACAGGAGATACTTTGAAAATCTGCTCATTGGGTAATTTTAGCTCAGGCTGGGCTTCATCTCCTGCGAGTGCCACGAGACTAAATATAGAGGCCGACGTGTGCAGTGGGCTGCACTCCTGCACTTAGCACAGATGTTCCTAAATGTGCTCAGAATTTACACCACATGCTTTTTCTATCAACTTGATCTGTTGATTTTAGCCRGGGGAAAGACAACATGTCAGCAGCAGCCACGTCAGGAGAGCCTGTGCCTTGGGCCTGGGCTGGAGGTGGATCTGCCCAGCCAGGGAGGGATTTCACTGCCTCTCCTYCCCTGGGCTCAGGGAATTGGTGGCACCAGGATCCTGCCCCAGTTCCACCGGTTAGGGATGTGCTAGAATTTTTTTCAGAGCCCCCTGAATGTATAGTAAACATGTCAAGGAACACCATGTGATTCTTTTTGAAAAACAGTTTACAAGCTGGCATTCTCCAGCTGCAGTTAACCCTAATTTGATTACATTACTGAGACAGATCACAATGAGCTTATGTAAATAGTAACRTTATCCATTCATTCCCTCAGCTCAGATAAACTGTCATTTAAGGGGGGAAAAAAATTCCCAACCCAAACTTCAATAGGCATGGCCTGATGCATTCAGCAAGGCTTGGTGCATTCAGCAAACTCTGAGGGTGAAGATGACAGACTGGAACCTGCCCCTGCTGGATCTCTGTGAATCTGGATTTTTAAAGAGATATTTCCACATCTGCTCCGAGCTGGAAGGAGAAGAGAATGCCCAGTAATTGCACGGAAGTCAGGAGGCAGATAACAGCACTGCTTTCAATAACTTGGCCTTTATTATGGGCTGATTTTTCAGTAAGAGCTCAGCACASCACTGATGACATCAGTGATGCTCACAGCTAAGTGAGCACTTCAGGGTTTCACTGCCTGCCTTTGACATTGGCCCTTCCCAAAGCCTCCTGCCTGGGTCAGGGCACTGGGGACATCACTTCCAGCTCTGGGACCTGGGCTGTGCCACCTGCACCATCTCACATCTGCCTCACCACGCAGCTGGTTCAGAAAATGAGCTAGAAATTCTAGAAATAAACATTTCTTTTGGCTTAAATTAGCCAAGGGCCTGCGATTCTTAGCTGCACACAAGTTCACATGAATACTTCAGATGGAAGCAGAGGCTCTGGCCCTGCTGTGCCCAATTTGTGCTGTGCTGGTGGCAGAGTTACTCTGCTTGTCTGTGACGTGCTGGCCCCGTTGTCTGCATGGACACAGGAACAGCACGACCTGCAGAGCCAACAGCTCCTTCCAGCCAGCCTCTTGTGGCTTTAAAAAATGTCTCAGCTCAGAAAATCACAGAATATCCTGAGCTGGAGTGACCCAGAAGGGTCATCCAAGCACAGGGCACCCCAACAATCCCACGCTGTGCCTGGAGCTCTGGCACTCACACAGCTGAGCTGCTGAGCCACATCCAGAGCAGCACAGCACCCCTAGAACCTGGCAGGGTTCATTCCAGCCCCAAGGAGTACCCACCACCTCCAGGACGTGGTTTCTGAGTGGTTTAAACCATTTGGGCAGCACTGGAAGCRCCTCTCCCATCCAGCACCTTGAGTGCTCACACGTTTCACCTCCTYCCTGCMTCTCTCTTCCACCCCAGCTCAGGAGACAATGTTGTTATTAAGCTACAAATGTTGCTCTTCATGATTTCCATTAATTATTTCCTTAAAAGTTTTATCCTGCCAGCTCCTGAGTGGGCTGGCCCCAGCCCAGTCAGGTATTTAGGCAAGAAGTATCACTGGAATGAACAGAACCAGGAATGTCTCCAYATGTAAGTGCTTTTCTGGCCATAGGCCAGGAGCACAAAGCACCTTGTGGGACCCAGCCCAGGCACASAGCACCAATTCCAGCAGGTATTCCAGAGGGAAGAGATTCTTTATAATTTTATATCCATTATCATACAATTCCTGGTTGGTTTGGGTTGGGAGGGGTCTCAAAGATCGTTTTGTTCCACCCCCTGCCATGGGCAGGGACACCTTCCACTGTCCCAGGGTGCTCCAAGCCCCATCCAGCCTGGCCTTCGGCACTGCCAGGGATCCAGGGGCAGCCACAGCTTCTCTGGGCACCCTGTGCCAGGGCCTCACCACTCTCACAGCCAGGAATTCCTTCCCAAAATCCCACCTAAACTTCCCCTCTTGCAGTTGGAACCCACTGCCCCTCATCCTGTCCCTCCTTGTAAGCAGCTTCTCTCCATCTTTCCTGTGAGATCCCTTCAGGTACTGGAAAAGCCCAGTTAGGTCACTCCAAAGCTTGTCTTCTCCAAGATCTTCATGTATATATTTATATATATATATTCAAGCACAGCAGCCAACAACCCACATCACAGCACTGATGTGCATCCATAGGAAAAARCCAGACGTGCAGAAAACCCACAGAAAACCATTTCAGCACTTAAACATTCAGTCTTTCAGCCCTGTTGTTAGAATACATGGATTTTACAGCATTTCCTGGCCAACAATTTACCAAAATCTCCCATTTTTTCTATAGCAAACAAATCTGTGAGCCCTATTCACTCGAGGAAATTTTGGGAATTTGAAGCGAATGTGCCTGGAATTAAGAGGGAAGGGAGGAAAGCTCTTCTCTGAGGGGAAGAATTTCCTCTCCTTGCTGCTGAGGGAAGGGGGATGAAGAGCACAGCACTGACTGGCAAGGAACAAACCACGGGCTGAAAAGAATGGAAAGAATAAACCAACCATTCASTGCTAAGGGCAACCCCAGCACAATTGGGAACACTGGGGAGCAGCCAAGCTGTGGTTTGTGGCCCAGGAACAGCCTGCAAAGCCCTGCCACTCCACACACCATTTTAGAACCATTTATTTTTCAGCTGGAAGCCTGGGCAAAAAGGTGGAACAGCGCTGCAGGAAAAATGTGAGGAATTAGGAGGGATCCAGGGCCCAAAATTTCTGGAGATCTGCTGCAGGGAACACCTCTGCACTTGYTCATGTTCTCTGTGGCTTTACAGAGGGATCCCCCCCTGTTCTCTACACCCCAGGAGAAAAAAATGCAGTTTGCAGAGGTGGCTCAGGACAGGTTGTTCCAAATGGGGTTCAAAATAAAGGAACATCCTAAATCATCCTTTAGTGTGAAATCATGTGTTTGTACCCACAGGCCAAACTTCAGGGGGAGATAATGTGACGAAAAATGGATGTTTCAGAACAAAGACCTCGAGAAAGAACACAAACCTGTGATTTCCATATCACAACTTTTATCCCTGATTTTTTAAAGACATAACTCCTCCATGCCATTGGGATGGAGTTAACTGCAGCTACCAGGAAGTCAAACAGGATCTAATGGAGAGAATTTGCAGTGACTTCAATGAGCTGAGGGCTCGAGACTTCCAGCCAAGACAAATACGAGAGGGGACTGATTAGGAAATGTCACCATTTCTCCTGCCAAGCACTCAGGGCCTGGTGATAGGAGAGTATTAAATATAATCTCGCAGCCTTTAGGGGCTCTTTGATTTTATATTGCATTCTTATCGGGTTCTTAAGGTCCAGTGTTAATGAGCAGGAGAAACTCGCTTGATAGTTTGGCAGTTTTGCTGAAATCAAGTGGAGTTCATTCAGTCCTGGCCCATGGAGATGCCTTTCCCTTTCCTATGGCTCCACATGGAACCTCTGGCTGTTCTTTTTCTCCATCCCAGCAATCCAACATCACCTTTACAACCAGCTCCTCATGACTACCATGAGAAAAAACCAGGCTTTACCAATAATCAGAATTGCCCCATCCCTGCAAGTGCTGAAGGATGAAGCTCTGAGCAATCTGACCTAGTGGGAGGTGTCCTGCCCATGGAAAAAGAGGAGATTTAAGGTTCCTCCCAAGCCAAACCATCCTGKGATTCTGTGAATGAGGTTTGAAGGGACCCAGAAGCAAAAATGAAATATTTACACTGTAAAAGTTCCCTCACTGCATCCCCTTGGGCAACACACTGACCCCTGAAAGCAGAGCAACACCAAGTTACAACACAAACCTCCAAGTCTGGTATTTCGCTCACTTTCTSCCACAAAAGAAATGTGTTACAGTACACATGAAGAAAAAAAAAAGGTTTAAATTAATGATGGTTTTCTTTTTAAAATCCCCTAGCAGGWATTACCTCCAACTCCCTTTCTCCTAAAGAGAAATTCCAGTTTAAAAACTGAATTCTGGAAAGATGAAAGGGACACTGCTCACACTGAACAGTGTGTGCAGTCTGAGGATTAAAACAGAAGTTGCAAGGATTAAATTGTATCTGATTTCCTCAGATTGTTCATCTCCCACCTGAAACCTGCCTGGCACAGACTGCTGTGCTGAATAAATTAAATAAAGCACAAGAATTTTGAAGAGAAGGAGCTTTTGAACTGCAGAGCAGCCCCATCTTCACTGCAAGCACAGAGAAAACAGCAGTGGAGTGGAAGTTTAAGGTCATCAGCTCTAAATTCTGTCTGCCACGGGCCCACATTGCACAATCACTTAATGTGGCCAGAGCTATTTATTATCCCAGCAAAAAAAAAATCATCTTGAGGAGTGAAGTGCAATGTTTTGGTTAACAGATAAAGCAGGGCTGTTTGTGGGGATGGAAATGGATTGGGTGGTTAAATTCACCCACCAGCCATCCATCTTTTGTTCCTTTTTAGCTATAAAAACGACCTTGGTATTGACAGGATAATGGAAACGAACTTCCCCTGTAGTTCATCTATTGATCCCCAGTTTGCTCAGCTGATCAGTAATAATCATAAGTAAATAAAGAGGGGCTGTGCATCATCCCAGGGTGGCAGTGCTGACAGATGGGCACCTCTGGGCTGGGCTGAGGAGCTCACAGCTCATCCTAAACTGCAGCTTTGCTGCTGGAACCCTGCTCWCTGAGAGTTTGGGGCTTTCTACGCTGACCCCCCAAGACAACACTTCATTTCACCTGAGGCAGTGGAAGAGTGGAAGAATTTTTTTCCATTTTTTTTGGAAAAAAAAGAGTGATAAAACTGGGATTCTGGGTGTGGAGTTTATATAGAAGTGTGTGATATCACAGGGTGGAAAACTTGGAGTTTAAGGATTTAGAATATAGTAATATGCACAAAGCAAGATGGAGGTTTTAGGGTGGAGGCCAGTCCTTCTTTTTCACCTTCTTCTCCATGGCTCCGGGTGGTATTTTGTAATTAGATAGAAAAGTCCCCATTGAGGGGCAGGGATGGTTGGTTATTGGGTTACAAGTAAAAATAATTTAGGTGTCATTTCTTAATTGGAGAGTTTATCATTAAAAGGCCTTGCAGAGAGAGAGAGAGGGAGCTCCATTTTTAGTTTGTCATCTTGAAGTGCTGTAGAACTCACGGATTGTGAGGCTGTGATAGAGATAAGAATTAATAAACATCTGAGTCTGAACAACAGATTCCATCTTGAGCATTTAATCCTGACTATGGCAAAAAGGAAGATAAAATGTGACACTTTTGCACCCAGGACAGGCAGTGACAGATAAATCCATGGAAAGGCACCTCGGTGCACTCACACCTGGGTATCCAGGCACACCTGGTGTGAGCAGGGGGTCTCAGGGAGCACCTGCAAGGGCAGGAGTGCTGGGATGGATTCAGCAAAGACACAATCCAGTCCTTGCAATCAGTCCTGATTTGATCCCCAGCCATTGATGCCTCTGTGTGGGTGAGATTCTGCCCATCACAGAATCATTTTGATTGGAAAAGATCTCCAGGATCACCCAAGCTCTCATTCTTGGTGTCTCTGTGGTGACTCTCAGTTCTGTTCTGGACTATCCTTTCCAGAAACTCCCTTCTCCCTTCAGAGAGGCAGAGATTCAGGACCTTCAACCCTTTGTGGCATCACCAGCACTRTTTATTTTTTCTTACAAAATTCCCTTCATCTCAGATATCGCTTCATCCCTTGCCATTGATGCATTGATTGGCATCAATCTCAGGGAAGGAGGAGGAAAACCTCAGCACTTCCACCCCTCCTGGCAAGCAGGTGCCAAGGAGAAGCACTAGGATGAGATGTTCCAARGGAAAATATTTTCTTCTTCAGGTCTGCAGACACAGAGCAGCTGTCTCTGGCTTCTCCCACCACCCCGTGCTGAGTGACAGCCTCCATCCCTGCCTAAATGCAATCATTAGGCAGCTAAAAATTTGAGAAAGAGCAGAGAAAAATGACCTCATTTCATTCTCTTCCTACAGCCTACAAAGACTGATAAGAGCTMTGAATTGTTTTACCACTTCCAAAGGGCCAAGGAGGAGTATCTGGGTTCAGAAGCCAAGTCCTGCCTCTGCCCCGGCGTTGCACAACTTCCCCGAGCTCACCCCGAGTGTTCCAGTGCCCCACAAACACAAACAGAAAGAAAACCACCTGCAATTCGCTAAATTTGCACACAGAACTTGCCAACCCCCCAGTAAAAAGGAGCTCCGGAGCTGCTCCCCAGCTCCACCCCAGGACCAGCCCCTGGTGTAACCCCAGGAGCGCAATCACCRCGCTGGGACGCGGCGGGGCAGGGCCATTAATCACACTTGGAGGGAAATCACACCAAACGTGCAGCATTCCCAGCAATTCCCCCAGTCTGCAGTGGGAAATGCRCTCTCATTTGGCAGCTTGGCTCCTCTGCCCGAGCTGGGAGAGGCAGGAGTGAGAGGGCCTGGCTGGGAATGCGTCCCTGCCTGGCACTCCGACAGGAAGGATGGGAAATGTCAGCTTGATACCCATCAGCAGGATAACCTCAGTGGCACTTTAACATGACAAGGTCATCAGCAGGCAGGGCGAGGCAGGAAGAAAAATGGCCCATTAAAGCTGGGAACTGGAAGAGAAGCTTGAGGCTTTTCCTTTCCTGACAGGAAAAGAAGACAGCGACCTGTGCAGCCACCACAGGAGCTTCTCACAGCTTCTCACATCACTTAACTCTCATTTAATTTAGCAAATAAACTAAAAACTGCAGGTCTGAAGAGCCTGGGCTCTGAGCAGGAGGGGAATTCCCTGTGCTGGGGTGTTTCTTTTCCAGGTTAACCACAAGGAACAGCTTTGCTGTTGTGTGTGCCACTCTCTGCCCCTTGTCCTGAAGCTGCTCAGAGATGGAGRAAGGACTTACTCTGAGGTGGAAAGTGAACTTGGAGAGGAACTCCCTGTCTGTGCAAGCAAAGAGCACAAGAGAGGGACAGAACAGCACTTTCCCCCCTTTATTCAGAAGGGATATTGAGCACACTTTTCTCTCTAGAAAGAAAAGTTAATCAGGAATTATTCCGTGGCCCAGCTTTAGACAATCAGCTTTTTATTGGGAAGGCACACAGAGCTGTTTTATCTGAATTGATAGGGCTGCCAGGTGAGCTCCCTTTTAAGAGCTGTRGAAACAATCTATCCAGACAGCACTGGATAATATTATGCTTGGAATGATAATATTGTGTTTGGAGAAGGTCAATATTTTATTTAATCAGACAGACAGAGAGTGGGTGGCAAATTCAAGGCTTTTTCTCGAGACTGGAATTCAGGGAGTCCACATGGAAATAAGGTGGGGGTTTTTTTCTTGGGCTTCTTGGTGACTGGAACCCCCTGATTAGAAGTGAAGGATGCACTGAGCCTCTTGAGAAGTTCTGAGATGAGGGAATGTGGAGATTTTAGCTCATTATGATCCCTCACATGGGCACTTCGTCCACCCCTTTCCAGGCAGTGTATTCCTGACAGATGAGGAGGGAGACATCCACTGCAGAAACTCCAACCTGCTGCTTTCCTCTTCCAAAACAGCACYAGGGAAACATTTTTTTAAAATCCATTATTATCCTTGATAACTCCAGTTATTTGCTATTGGAGTTAAACTGGGTTCTACATTTGGAGCTCCTTCAGAACAGCACCAGAAGRRAAAAAAAAWTTWAAAARSCYTTTTYTYTTTTTTCATTAAAGGTTTTGAAGAGCTCACACAGCCTGTATTGTTACCCAACACTCCAAGTAAGTTCTGAGGAAAATCTTGGGAGATCCAGCCCTGAGCATTGATTACAAGGAGTTTTTAATCTCGTGCCAAGAGGAACATTGAGGTTATAAGATGGCTCCACAACCATCTTGCCAAATAGCACGAATGTTTACATCTTCCAAACTACCACCAATAGATCATAGACAAAGAAATGTCCATAATGTACCCAGCTGCTGGAAACAAAATGTATTTAAGCCACTGAAGAGGGTTTAATGAAGTAAAGCATTTTTGTAGCTGCCAGCTCAAAGTAAATAATCACTGATGTGAGCGGAGTTAAGAGATCCTGACTCACCAAATAATCTCAGTGTGCCATCCAGGAAGCTGCTGCTTTGTGGGAATAGCAAAACAGCACTTGAACATTCCCATAAACTTGGGTCTTGTCTTCCTCAACACCCTGCACCTCCTGGGACTGGGGGAGTGCAAAGAGAATTTTACAGCATGTGCAGAATCCATGGCGTGGTGGAAGCACTGAAGGTTTGATTCACTCTGAAAGCCTGAGCTGTTTAAACCCCAAAACAACCAAAAATAAAAGGTGAAATAGCTGCTCTGACTGATGCACAATAAGCACCTGAGTCAAACTAATACAGACTGTTCTTTTGGGGGTTTTTGGAAGAATTTGCTCCATAGCTCTCCACTTCAATACTTTGGGGTTTTTTTGCATTCCTGGAATCCTTCCAGGATGGGTGAGCACAGCCAGGGGCTTTCCCCACCCAGCACACACCTCCACTGCTTTATTTTATCCAGGCACTGCCCTGGCTGTTGTCCTGCAGGTGTSGAAACATTTCTGCAGGTGAAAAGGAACATTTCCATCCCTTTTTCCCTCTGTCCAGACAATCCACGTAACTTCCACCCTGTTTTCCACCTTTGAGGATGCAAAATGACCTGGCCAGGTGAGCACAAACCATGAGGTGCAGCCAAAGAAGGAAAAATCCAGCCTCACTTTTGGTTTTCACTTGTGCACATGTGAAAAAAGAAAAAGCTTTTATTCTGTCTATTCTGTATATTCTGTACAGGGAGACCTGGCCCTGTAGATTTTCTGTCCTAAATCACTTAAAAAGAACACACCAAGCAGCATTTGCAACATTATCTCACCAGCCATAACAGCAGAATTCAGGTTCCAGGGATGAGAGTTACTTGCACTTATTTCTCACAGGTTTCCTGCACTCTGCTTGAATATGAATTTGACTGCTTTGCTCTTTTTTTTTTTTTTTTTTTCAGAATATAAAACCCCTTTTCCTTGCACCACATAATTGTGTTCCATGGCAGAACTGGCATCCATCATTGCCCCGCTGTCCCCTGCCTAAAAGATAAAACATCCACAGGGTAATAAATGTCAAACTATGATTATTGATGCTTTCAATTAAATTGATTATCTATTTGAGGTGCAGAGCAGGGTGATTTATTGCTGTCTCTTTACGTTGCACTTGGCACARCGGCTTCCCTGCAAGGTGGGTGAGCCTTTGGGGTGTTTCCATGCTTTTTCCTATGAAATCTGATTTTTCACAAGTGGCTCACGACCACTCCAGTGCTGGCTGAGCTGGAGTGGCACCAGATCCAGGTGGGAATATCCTGGGGTTTGTTATCTCTTGGGAAGCAAGAGGGGAAAAATAAGAATTGAAAACTTTGAGGTGAGGAAGGACGGGAGACGTTCTTGATTTACATCCCTCATTGCCAAACTTGCATTTACAGACTGCACCAGAATAAAGCTGAATAAAGCATGATCTGGAGCTCTGCTGAGCTCTCCCCACCTCAGCAGAGATGAGATGAGATGAGATGAGATGACCTTCGGCTCGTCGCCGCATTGTGTTTTTATTAGTTCCAGATAACAGGAGCTATAAAATTCAAAGCCATTTGCTCCCCAATGATAATCAGCAGCTGCTTCACAAACAAGGCTCTTTTTGTGGTGCCACGGGGTGACCTTTATTTGATCATTCCCTTAGAGAAATGCCTTTTATGGCTGGACAAACCAGGAGCACCTTCCACTGGTTCCCCAAAGCACAGCACACTTGGGCTCAGGCTGCTCCAAAAAGCAGATTTGGCTCAAACCCAGGCACAGCCTCAGCAGGAAACACTTTGTT
>CADDXX010001341.1:0-45758 GCA_902810485.1 Alauda arvensis
TTTTCCCTGCTCAAGGACCCTTTTTCCCTGCCCAAGTCCTGTTCCCAGCCCACCCTCCCCATGCTGGAAGGATATCAGTGGGACAATATCAGGATTCAGGAGCAGAGCTGTGTTTGCTCTGCACACAGAGCAATTCCTCCCTGGGAAATCACCCTGGGACTGGAGGTGTGTGCCTGACCCAGGGGAATGTGCCCAAAAAAACTCCTCCTCTCCAACCCCAGCATCCCAAACCAGGAACCTGGGGGATCTGGGCTGGTCTGAAGGGGCTCTGCTCTGCCCCAGAGGCTCTGCCAGGTCTTGGCACCTGCAGGGAGATCCTGGCCTTAAAGACAAGAGCAGTTTTAGCTAAACACAGATTTAAACACGTGAAGGAGGTGTTTCCTTGCAGAGTCCTTTCTCCCAAAGGAAAGGAGAGATTTCAGAGTGTTTTTTTTTCATGCAGGAGCAGGGAGTTCATTTTTCCACAGCAGCTTGGGCTGCCTGATCCCAAAATGTGGCTGTCCCTGGAGTCAATTTTCACACAGAGCTTTACCAGCAGCTGCCAGGGATCCTGGTCACTCTTTGGGGTCTTAAATTGCCATTTTCATTCCTTCCTTCACTTTTATTTTCTGCTCATCCCTTCCTCCCCATGATGAGGGGAAAGCTTACTCAGTGATGTGACAGCACCCATCTCCTGGGGTGAGGTTGGTGCAAGTGGTGGCAGCAAAAAAGTTCCAAAAAACAGGAAAAAAAAAAAAACAACCCAAAAAACTCGGGATATTTGGAATTGTGGTCCAAAACCGAGGCAAACTCGATGCCATTTCTCGCTGTGACCTGCTGAGGTGGCAAAGGCAGCAGAGGGTTGTGCTGTGCCCAGAGGGGATGGGCACAAGGGGTTTGTTCCCTCGGGAGGGTGTGGCTGCCCTGCAGGGATTTTGGATACCTCAGACCGAGGAATGCAAGGGGAAGGATGAAGGGTGATTGAGAGAGGGATGAGAAAAAACCTCCTCCTTCTGCCCGGAGCAGAGCCCAGGCCGCTCCCCCGGTGGCTCTGGGCACAAAGCAGAGGGCACAGGGTGGGCTCAGAGCCCTGGGCTGGGCTGGCATCTGTGCCATGCCTGGCTCTCTGTGTGCCCAGCATCCCTCAGCCTGGTTTTGGGGGTTTTTTGGGGTGTTCTCTGCTCCCCACAGCTCTCCTGCCCCTGCCGCAGATCGTGGGGCAGGGCTGCATCTCAGGGGCCGCCTGGCATCAGTCAGGGATCCAGGAGGGGTGGAAGGAGGCAGCAAAGCCTCCAAAGGGATGGCTCAGAGCCCCTCCATCAGCTGCAGGAGGGAGGAAAACCCCAAGCCGAGCGTTTCAGGAGCACCCCTGAAATTCCACAGCCAGACCCCGAAGTGTCCAGCCCGTCCCTCAGAKTCCCAGGACACAGAGGAAGGAGCAGAGCAGGATTTGGGCAGAATTCCTGACTCMTKTTYGGAGCTGCCRGCCCTGGGAAGGKCACTGGGCTCCTGGCACAGCCAGCTCAGCTGGCATCACCCTCCTGGGCTGTCCCCCGAGGTGTCCCCAGCCCTCCCCGGGGCAGCTGCGAGCTTTGGGGCTGCTCAAACCCAGCCGGGCGCGGTTCAGAGCAGCTCCCGGAGGGCAGAGAGCGGGAATTCTCCGCTCGGGACCCCCGGGCATCATCCCCGGCAAAACCCGGGAGAGCCAGAGGAGCTCGGGCATCTCTTCTCGGAGGCAGCCAGGAGAGGGAGACAGTGACCGCCGTGTCCCGCCCGCTGCCACCCGGGAATTGTCCCCTGTCCCCGCAGCTCGGCCCTGCCAGGGCTCCTTCAGAGCCGCCTCAGCCCTTCCCGGCAGCGGAATTTTCCACCCTGCAGCTGCTTGGGAAGACCCCGTTCTCTGGCTTTTATCTCACTGCTCTTTCTGTGCTCGGAATGTATGAATGTAAAACAAAAAACAAAAAAAGGAAAGAAAAAAAGATCTTTTGTTCCTTGAGCAGTTCCGTGCCTGCTGTTTGCTGTCAGCAGCACTTTGGGGAATGGAGGGGGCAGCCCTGGAGCCCTTCTTTTTTTGGGGGACACCCCCTGCTCTCCTGGGAGGGGACACAGAGCCCCAGTGCGAGGGGACAACCAAAGCAGTGACAGCAGAGGGGTTTTCTTGTGCAGGAACCCCGAAGTGAGCAGGAGAAAGGGATTCCTGCAGGAAAAGCTGGTTTTTAAGGATCCAGCTGTGCCCTGGGAAGCCCCATCAAGGAATGCCATCAGGTCAGACAGGTGTCACTTCCTCACTGCTTCCCTGCTGGTTTCTGTGCTGTGCCCCAGCAGAAGGAAAGGCAGGCATCCCACATGAAATTCCTGGGATTTTGGGTCAGTTCATTAATTTTTTTTGCCACTCTGAGCWTTTAAAGCCAGGCAGGTGCTCAGGGTGAGGCAGAGTTTCTGTGCTCGCACCTCAGCAGTGATTGTCCTGCTCGGAGCACCTCCTCACACCCCAGCAGTTCCTGCATCCCCAAAAAAGGGGGACAGCAGCTCCTGGGAGCCTCTTTTGCCATCAGATCTCTGCTCTGGGGCAGCTGGGGTGGGCTCAGCTTCGGTGGTCATGCCTTGGGGAAGGGTTGTGACAGGGCAGGTTGTTAATGGATTAAGAACTTTCTAAAAAGATCTGGGAGAACTTTTTGATGTGCATTCCTTAACCCCATTAATTTTGGCAGAAAAAAAAAAATGAAAGAAAGAAAAAAACATCCCCCAAAGTGCTGCTTCTGATTCTTTCATAAACATTGAAAGCAGAAAGAAAGAAAGCAAATCCCCCAGGATTTCTCTTTCCCCCCATTATTACAGGTGCAGCTCCTCTTTCAACTGGCATGAAGGGGTTTTCTCCAGGCAGTTCTGCCTCCCTCCCCCTGCACAAACGCTGGGAAAAGGCTCCCAGTAATGGGCCCCCCTTCAGCAGGGACCTGTGGCTGCTGCTCCTCTTCCTGCTTTGTTTGCAGGAGCTTTAATCATGGCAAAGCCTCGGAAGGGAAATGAATGAAATCACCTGCATGCAGCGCTGGGAAATGAGGGCTGAGCCCAGGTGGGATCCAGGGCAAGGCACACGAGTGGTTTTTATCCCTCTGAACCCAGAACAAAGCACAGGAGAGGTTCTTACCCCCATTTAAATACCGAAATATCCACAGGAATCATTCCCTATGTGCACGTGTCTGGAGCAGAAAAACATGAGGGATAAACTTCCCTGACAAACTCCCTTCCCAAATGAAGGCTGGGATGATTTAAGTGCAACACCTGAGTGTTTGACATGATGGGAAATCAGAGCAGCAATCAAGGCCTGGGCTGGCACAGTGCTGAGCACAGCAGAAACATCTGGGAGAGCTTGGGATTCCTCCTGAAAGGTGGAAACCATCCAAGGGGGTTTTTTATGCCTGAGGAAGCTGTTCCTGCCCTCCCAGCCTGAAGCAGCTGCTGGGTGCTGACCCCACCCTGGGCTGGGAGAAGCTGATTCCATGGAATTGAGGCAGGGATGCATTCCCCAAGCAGGACAGTGTGGGATTCAGGGGGCAGCAGGGTTCCCTTCCTGATTCCAGCAGCTGGCTCAGCTGGAGCTGGGAGGGCTGGCACGCATGGAGGTGCTGGGAAGCAAGGGAAGGGATTCCAGCTGCTGGCAGTGCCCTGCTGTGCCACGGGGCTGTCACAGGGACAGGATCCCACCTGCTCAAACCCACCTCCATTTCTCCACCTGGTGGAACTGCTCCGTGTGCTCCCAGGGCTCCCTGCAGGAGCAGCCCCACCGGGCTGTGCTGGCCCTGCTCCCTCTGCCCAGCCTGGGATGTTCCCACACCAAAGGGACAAGCTCCTGGTGAGGAGGGACAGGCCAGCTCAGCAGGGATTGCGTTTTGGGGCTTGCTGCTCCCTGCTGGGATGTGCTCTGCACATCACCGGGGTGCTGGATGTGAGGAGGCGCTGGTGGCTCAAGGTTTTGGGGGCAATAAAACCCCCACGCCAAGAATCCACTCCAGGAAGAGCAGCTCTGGAGGGGCCAGGCTTGGGGCTGGGCTGGCCGGGCTCCAGTGGTGGCTCCCAGGAACAGCTGAGGCTCTCCTGTGCCCATGGTGAGGTCAGGGCTGTGCCACAGAGCAGGGGATGTCACATCTGTGCTCTGGACAGGGACAGGGGATTCATTCCTGTGATAATTCCAATGCTCTCTTAGGGAGGGATGTGCAGGAACTGTGGAGTTCTGCTGGGGGAGATTTTGGTCCTGAAGTCACCAGGGCCGTTCTGCAGATGGCTTCGGGGCGCCTGAGTGGTGACCAAGCCCCGGCTGGTGACATTCCAGGCTGGTGACATTCCAGGCTGGCTGCGTGCCCTTCGCGTGCCTCGGCAGGGAATTCCTGCGCTGGGATTGGGGCGGGAGCAGGCACGGGGCGGGCAGGGCTGGCTGTGAGGTGCTGTGGTGGCAGGACGTGGCCAGGTGACAGTCGGGGCTGTGGGGGACGCTCTGACAGCCCCGCTCGGACCTGGGGACCGCAGGGGTCTCTGTGTGCGGGAGGGGTGCGGCCCTTGCGGGTGGCACCGGGGTGACCTGCTCCGGCTGCCCTTGGGGCTGGCACGGCTCCTCTTCCCCGCTGTGTCCCCTCTCTGTCCCCGCTGTGTCCCCGCCGTGTCCCCGCCGTGTCCCTGCCCTGTCCCTGCCCTGTCCCCTCTCTGTCCCTGCCCTGTCCCCTCTCTGTCCCCTCTCTGTCCCCTCGATCACCGAGCGACCCCGGCCCGCAGCGCCGCCCGCAGCCGCCAGAGGGCGCCACAGCGCCGCAGCGGGGGAGCCGCGACCCCCAAAATCCCTCCTGTCCCCCCAAAATCCCTCCTGTCCCCCAAAATTCCTTCCTGCTCCCCAAATCCCTTCCTGCCCCCAAATCCCTTCCTGCTCCCCAAATTCCCTTCATTCTGCTCCCCAAATTCCCTTCCTGCTCCCCAAAATCCCTTCCTCCTTCCCAAACTCCCTTCCACCTCCTCCCCAAAACCCCTTCCACCTCCTCCCCCCTCTTCCCGCTCTCCTCATTCCTCTCCCCCACCCAATTTATCTCCTCAAATCTTCTTCCCCTCCCCAAACCTTCCTCTCCCTTTCCCCGCGCCTGTTTGCCTCTGCTCAATCTCTCCCCATCTTCCCAGTTCTCTCCTTTCTCCCCAAACCTTTTTTCCCCAGTTCTTTCCCCTCTCCGCAAATCTTTTCTCCACAATTCTTCCCCCCAGATCTTGTTCCCCTATAATTTTTCTTCTCCTCTTCTCTCCCCTTCCCCCAAATCTTTTCTCCCCAAATCTTTTCTCCCCAAATCTTTTCTCCCCAAATCTTTTTTCTCTCCTGCCTTTCACTTCCCTGTCCCCAGTTCTTTTCTCCCCATAATTTTCCTTCTTCCCTTCGCTCCTCCTTCCCCAGACCTTTTCTCCCCAGACCTTTTCTCTCCAAATCTTCCATCCGCAAACCTTTTCTCCCCACATCCCTTCCTCCTTCCTTCCCTCCCCTTTCCCCAAACCTCTCCTCCCACTCTCTTCTCCCCAAACCTTCCCTCCCCTCCCTCCCTGCTCTCCACCCATCCCCAAACCTCCCTCCCCGCTCACTCCGCTGTCCCCTCCCTGTCCCTCCCTCTCTCCCACCGCAGTGTCCCCGAGCTGCTCGGGCTCTGCCCGCCCCTCCCGGTGCCGGTCCCGCCCCGGTTCCGCCTCCTGCAGCCGCTGGCTCCGGTCGGGGCGCGCCCGGCGGCGGCGGCGGCGGGCGCAGGGAGCCAGCCCCGCTCGGCTCCGGCTGCGGGCACCGCGGGCACCCCGGGCACAGCGGGCACAGCGGGCAGGGCGGCGGGGAGGCGGAGGAAGAGGAGGAGGAGAGGAGGAGGAGGAGGAGGAGGAGGATGGGCCGGCGGCGAGCGGCGGCGGCGGCCGGGCGGCTGGCGCAGCCCGAACCCAGCGGCATGGAGCCCGGCGCCGGTGCAGAATGAAGGGTGCCTGCCGCCCCCCCCCGCAGACATGTCTGTGCCTTTACTCAAGATTGGAGTCGTCCTCAGCACCATGGCCATGATCACCAACTGGATGTCGCAGACGCTGCCCTCCCTCGTGGGGCTCAACACCACCAAACTCACGGCGGCCACGGGCGGCACCTTGGACCGCAGCACGGGAGTAAGTGCTGGGGGGGCGGCGGGGCACGGGGAGGGCTGCCCGGAGCATATCCCAGCCTCCCGGAGCATCCCGGAGCATATCCCAGCCTCCCGGAGCATCCCGGAGCATCCCGGAGCATTCCCAGCCTCCCGGAGCATCCCCGCATCCCGGAGCATCCCGGAGCATCCTTGCGGCTGCTCCCCGCCGCCGCCCAGTCCCTGCCCGCCCTGCTGTCCCCCAGGCTGTCACATCTCTCCTCACGCAGGTGTCGCCCCTGCAGGAGCCGCAGCGCCCCGGGGAGGGGCAGGATGGCGGCTGAGTGTCCCCGCGGCGGTGCAGGAGCGGGGATGGGGCGCTGAGGGCACAGGGATGGGGGTGACGGTGCAGGGAGCATCTCTCCCCTCCTCTAGTTCAGCCATCCCTCCCTCATGGCTGGGGATGCTCTCCCCGCAGCCAAAGGGACGCAAAGTTTCCCTGGTGGCCGCGGCAGGAGGCGGGTGCGGGTCCCGGGGGCTGCTCCGCTGCGCTCCCTCCCCGAGCCGCCCTCGCTGCCGTGGACGAGCGGCCGGGGAGTCGCCGTGCGGGGCTGGACGTGCCCTGTCCCCACTCTGCTGGGAGGCTGGGGCTGTGCCTGAGCTTCCCACCTGGGGAATGGCTGGGAAATCATCCCGGTCTGTCTGTCTGTCTTCCCTGAGCAGGGAAAATCGGGCGCCTTCCTCCCGCAGGCTGCTGTGCCTTCTGACGGAGCTCCGCTATTGCAGCTCTGCTGTTGCCAGAGTATTCCGCGTAGTGCTTGTGCCGCTAACTGAATGAAACTGGGATTATTTCATTTTTCGCCACGTTGTCAGGTTTTATAAGATCGATTTATTATTATTTTCCTTTTTCCCCCGGTTGTTTCAGCCGGGCAATCCAATTGTGCGTGTGCCCGGGCTTGTCTGTCAGCGTGGGCATTTGCAAGGTGATTTGTTCCGTGGCGAAGCGGTGCGAAGAGCGTTTCCCCTCTTCTGGGGGACACCTACAAAGTGCTGGGTTGGGATTAAACAATGCTTTATGCCGTGAGATCAAAGGAGAATGAAGAGCAGGGAGGTTTGGAGAGCGCGGGGGGCACAGGGGAATGCGCTGCCTCTGGGGCTGGGCTCCCTTCCCTGCCGGGTCCTGGAGGCTCAGGCACTGCTGGAGCCCTCAGGGCTGATCCCGTCCCTGCTGGAATTCTGCCCAGGGCTGGAATTCTGCACAGGGCTGTGCTCCGGGCGTTCCCTGCCTGGAACGGGGGAAGCAGTGGTTTATCCGGGGGAGCTCCATCATCCCCCGGGCAGTCTGACACTCGCGGTGTCCGTGCGGAGCTGATCGCTGCCTGCCGGCTCCGGGAGGGCTCTGCAGAGCAGAGGGCAGTGCTCAGCCCTCAGCAGCACGCTGTGCCCTCCCTGGGGGCTCTGGCATGTCGCTGTCCCCGTGCTAAGGACAATCCAGGTGCTCTGTCACCTCCGCAGGGCAGGGGCTCCCTGCCCCGATGCCCTCAGCTCCGTCCAGCTCCCGGAATTCTCGCTCTTGGTGGCTTTCCATGTGTCCACGCTTTCCCACTTGCTTTGCCTTCGTGTTTTCAGCTCTCCCTCTCCCTTTCAGACCCTTCTCCGCTTCGTCCCCAATCCATATTTTTGCATTCCAAGTGAATTTTGCCGGCTGGGCCCTCGGAGGAGCCTCCAGCACGGCTCCGCTCCGTGCCACGTCCCTCCTGCTCCCTGCACTCATTCCCCCTTCACCTCCCACGGCCCCGCCAGGCCTCCCCTCTTTAATTAACCCATCTCTCCCTGTGTTAATTAGGTGTTGCCTACCAACCCAGAGGAAAGCTGGCAGGTGTACAGCTCTGCCCAGGACAGCGAGGGACGTTGTATATGCACAGTGGTGGCACCTCAGCAGACGATGTGCTCGCGTGATGCCAGGACAAAGCAGCTGAGACAACTCCTAGAAAAGGTAATAAATGCTCGGCCCCTCCTGGCTAAAGGGGAGTTTGGTGGGGTAAAAACCTGAGCTGAGCCTCGGTTTGCAGGGAGGACCCCTTGGGATGGCTTTTCCATGCTGCAGTTTGTGTGTAGCGGGGAATAATCAGCTGCAGGCAGGAGGAGAAGTCTCTTAAGTGTTTTCTGAGAGGAAAGCCTGGCCTAAGGTCAAGGGAAAACTGCTGAGATCAAAGCACCAATATTGAGCTGTATCTCTAAAAAAGAATTTTAAAAATTAAAAAAAAAAAAAATCCCCTTTATTTTTTCATTCTGTTGGCACAAGCAGTTTCAAAGCAGACTCAGCAACAGGAGAGGAGAGAGAGAATGAAAAGCCCAAAGCCAAGCTTTGCTAGGCAAGGTGGTATTAAAAAGGTCAAGCAAAACCCTGCGAGCTGTCGCCAGCAGGTAGCACAGAGATGACACTCAGTGGTTTTCTTCCTAACGTTGACATCCCCTTGATTGGTTTTTAATAGTCTGCTGTCCAAAAAGATCAAAGAATCTCATTAGGGAAACATCCCCAATAACAAGAAATTTTCCAGATAATAGATTTCAGTGCAGTAATGCTGTTTCATGCGAAACTGTGCTCTTCCCTTGCAAATAGGAGCTGGCTCCTGTGCTGGATGTATAATTAAACCCCATCCCCTAATGCTGGATTGGCCTGTGCCGTGCATGACAAAAGAATTCTCATCCTGCTGCTTTGGGGGGAAGCTGCTGTATTAATTCCCTCTAACAATATTAAACCTCCACTTAGCTGATTTCCCCATGTGCTGAGGACAATAAAGCCAGCCAGGAAACGTTCAGCCCTAAAACAATCCTTTGAGTTGTCAGAGGCTGCTAAAAATAATCCCACCTCGAGCTTTTTCTCTCTCGCAGCAATAACGCCCTGGGTGCACTCGCTCCTGAGAGGCAGCAGGATTTATGAGGAGCTCAGAAGTGTTCCCAGAACTCTTCATCCGCTCTAAACAATCGGGATTTGACCCAATGCCCTCTTGCTGATGGGCAGGAGCCTGGCAATGGGAGACCTGGGATAACACCAGGAGGGTGGAAGTGCTCAGCAGGGCTTCTTTTTTAATGCAGCTCTCTGGCTGCCAATGGGTAAGAAGTGAGGGAGGAGCAGGGTTTTCTGGGCATGTGTTGTGGGATATGTGGGATATGTTACCTGCCTGCTAATCTGGCTGCATCTCCCTCCCACGCTAACCTATATGAAAAACCCCAAAATAAGGAGCAGGCTCTTAGTGCCAGACAGCTGATCTTGATGGAGGCTGAACTGATAAATCCCTGGAGGTGGGAACAACTGCAGAGCAGAGCTTCCAGCTTCCCAGGAAGGATTTCAATCCTGAAAACCCCTTCCTTCAGCTGGCATTTTAACCCTAGCTTTTTTGATGGGGGGAAATTGCAGCTCCTGGTTCCTCCCTAAGAGCAGAGGAAGCAGCACAGTGGGTCAGGGAGGTAAATTGTGTTTGGATTTTCCAAGGAGCAGACGTGGAATTCACCCATGGAAATGATGTTGCGAGGAATCAGCTGCATTTGTGTGTGCACAAAGCAATTACAGCATCTTCAGGGGAAACCTCCATGCAGAATCTTTTGGGATTTTGGAGGTTCAGAGCTGCCATCCCTCCGTGCTCAGTTCACGGGGGTGAGGATGTGTGTGGGAACTGCAGTTCCTGTGGCTGGCAATGAGAGCTGGGCATCCTGACAGGCTGAGGAGGGGAGGGGAGGGCAGCCAGGGCTGCTCACACTGCACAGAGTGTCCAGCGCAGGGTTTGACACTCGAGGTGTCTGAGCTCATCCTTGGCTGGGGCACACCGAGTCCTTCCAGCCCTGACGTGTGGCAGGTGCTGAGCCCAGACCTTGGACTGCACCCAAACCAAGGCATCACCTCAGCCCTGCTCATCATCAGATGATGTTTGATCTCCAAACAGGATTTTAATTATTTATTTATTCAATTATTTGTTCTGGCCCTGTTGCCGGGGACGGCTTCCTCCTGGTGACGGCGGAACCATTTCTGGTTTCCTGCCAAGCCTCCCTCTCAGCCAGCGCTGATTTCCAGATTTAACAGTCATTTCTGTTCCTCTGATGGTCACTCCCGGGTGTCTACAGGGGSACAGTGACACCTCAGCCATCACTGCCTCCTGCAGACCTTGTCAGATGAACTTTTCATATCCTGAACCATCAGCTGAGTCCATTTCTCTGCTGATTTTCCCCCTAGACCTTGCAAATCCTCCTCAAGGTTCCTCTTGCTGTTGCTCCATCAGTTTGTGCAGCTCCCCAAAGCTAAAGGTTCATCCTAGCTGAGACCCCAAAGCTGGGCTCAGAACAGCCCTTTTGGAGCTGATACACAGGGAAACCTGAGCAGGGCTTAAACCGTGGATTTGACCTTACAAAGCTCACTGAGGTCATCAGGCCAGCACTGACTCTGCTCTAATTGTGAATCAACTCGTCAAACAGGATGACAGGAGCAGCACTGGAAGCTTCATTTGGATTAATTTCCTATTCCAGCTGCTAAAAATAACTCTTTTCCCCCAGACAGCCACAGGTATCTGTCTCACATTATCTTGGTGAAAATGAGGTTTCAGGCTGGGGGAGGAGGCAAAAAGCGCTTCCAGGCGATGTTTGAGGAGTGCAGCTGATGGATGGAGCTGGGGGAATTTCAGAGGCACTAGCCTTGGGCCTGAGTTCATTAGAGCACTTCTGCACATGCTTCAGCCCGAGCTCCAACAGGCTCATTGAAACCTAATCATGTGCCAAAGCACTTTGCTGGATCAAGGGCATAATATGCTAATGAGGGGAAACGAGCAGCTCCTCAGCTGCTGGGGCTGTCAGGGATCTCAGGCTCATTCCCTGCAAACCTGGCCCGGATCTCGCCTGATGGAAAACAACCCGGGCAACAAATACCCACTGTGGGCTTGTAAAACCCACCCCAGAACAGCACAGCAGCTAATTTTAGGCATCTCTGTGCAGAGGCACGTGAGGAGGTTATTTTCCTCTGCTTCAGGGAGGAGCAGAATCATTCCAGGGCTGTTTGAGGGCAGCAGCCCGAGCGAGATGCTCTGAGAGCTGAGTTTGTCTCTCCCTCCCCACCACCTGAGAAAGAGCCCAGAATGTTACTCAGCAGACTCAGATATTGGTCTGTCATTACAAGAACAGCTCTTTTCTGATCATCTGCAGCTGGAGTTAGGCACTAGTGCAATAAATGGGATTAATTTTGCATGAGCCCTACAAGTCATCCCTCCCTCTGCTCCTTGGAACGGTTCTGCTGCTCCACTCGAAGGATAGGCTGAATAACTGGAATAAAAGTGGCTTGGCAGCCCAGCCATGCTTGTCTAAGGCTTCTCTTCTCCTGCCTCAGGGCACAGAGAAGTCTTCAAACTCCCCCACATCCAGCCCAGGTGAATTAATACCCACTGAGAGCTCGCGTTCCCTGCGGGAGGCAGAACTTAATGGGAGCYGACCATTCCTGAGCTCAGCTTTGCTCTTTTCTCCTCCAAAGCTCGCTCTGCACTTCCCTGCTCCTGAGCAGGTCCAGGGGAGGTCAGGGTGATGCCGGCTCTGAGGCTCAGAGCCTGCAAATAGCTTCACCTTTGCTGAGGAACGCTCTGGCCTCGCGGAGCAGCCGTACAGAACGCTCCAAAGCCTGCTGGCCTTTGCCACGCAGCTCAGCCGTACATTTTTAATAGATCCCAGCAATGTCTGGGTGCCATCCCGCATGAGCAGCCGGGCTCTGTGATGGTTTTCCCAAGCTGCAGCTCCCACGGTTGGCGTTTGCCCCCGCTGGCGCTGCCTGTCCTGCCCTGCCCTCGCTGCGCCGCTTCAGGTAAGTCCCGGCTCCCTCACGGCGGGGTTTGCCGGAGGAATCACAGAGGAAATGTGGCTTTTACACCACTCCTTCCTTCCTTCCCTTTGCCAGCCTTGGCTGCAGTGAGGATGCAGACAGGAGGGGGGAGCAGGGCTGGATCCCATCGGGGTTTGGCTCAGCCACCCACAGCTGAACAGGCTGGGAACAGGCTTGGGAACAGGCCAGGAGAAGGCTGGGAACAGGCTGGGAGAAGGCTTGGGATCAGGCTGGGAACAGGCCGGGAGCAGGCCAGGAAAAGGCTTGGGAGCAGGCTGGAAGCAGGCTGGGAACAGGCTGGGAGAAGGCTGGGAACAGGCTGGGAACAGGCCAGGAGAAGGCTGGGAGCAGGCTGGGAGAAGGCTGGGATCAGCCTTGGGATCAGCCTTGGGGTCAGCCTTGGGATCAGCCTTGGGATCAGCCTTGGGAGCAGCCTTGGGATCAGCCTTGGGATCAGCCTTGGGAGCAGGCTGGCTCTGGAGCCCGGCCCTGACGCAGCAGCAGCAGCAGCAGCAGCCAGCAGCGGGCTGGATGCCTGATTCACTTTCCCCACGGACGTCACGGCCCTGCTGGGGGTGACGTGGCGGTGGCAGGAGCAGCACCCGTGGGCCGAGCCCCGTCACGTCCCCGACGCGGCGCCGAGCCCTGAAATGTGGCTGGGTGCTGAACAGGGGCTGACGTCAGGGCTCTGCTCCCCGCTCCCCATCTCCCAGCCTGGGAAACGGGAGGGAATAGCTTAATAAATCAGATGGCGGCCAACCTTCAAAATCAGGTCAGCCTCGCTGGCGTTTCCCTCCCCTCCTCACACCTTCAGCTCGTTTTCTCACTGTGAGCCCAGCCAAGCTTCCTTGCATCATTCCCCTGGCGAGGCCAGATGGGCTGGGAGCGGGAATGCRGCACTGCTCGGCTCCGGGGGCTGAACTTCCCAAATGGGAGGGCACCAGTGGGGTACCAGCCATTCCCAGTGCTCCCCAGCTCCAGGATGCCCTCCTTGCTGCTGGGTTTGTTGTGGGAGATGCTGTCCGGACAGGAGGGGTGGGTGATGAAGTTCTGATGGCGGGGTTTGCGCTCGTGAGGAGATGGAAATGTGCACCTGGGCAAGCTTTTCCTGCCAGCCAGGTGTGCTGCTGTCACCTCTGAGCTCTCCCCGTGCCRCAGCAGGTGCCTGTCACAGAGGCCAGCCTGAGTCAGGCGTTTTAACCTCAGCTCCACCCCTCATTTCCGTGTGGGATTGCTGAATTCTTCTCTGCGGCGCAGCAGGGAGGAAAAAAAAAATGCTTTATGAAACCGGTTTTGCTGTGTTTTAGAGCACGGGGTCGTAATCTGGGAGCTGCTGTTGATGAAGCAGTAAATAATGCATGGGCTGATTGCCCTTTAGCTGTGCTGAGCGTGTGGAAAAGGTCAGCGTTGGGATGCGAGGTGGGCTGCCTCGCTGCTGGCAGCACCTCCTTAATGAGTCCCTTCTCGTTTGACAGGTGCAAAACATGTCCCAGTCGATAGAGGTGTTGGACAGGAGGACTCAGAGAGACCTACAGTACGTGGAGAAGATGGAAAACCAGATGAGGGGACTGGAATCCAAATTTAAGCAAGTGGAAGAGAGCCACAAGCAGCACCTGGCAAGGCAGTTTAAGGTAGGTCTGCTTTCCAAAGTGCTCCGGGAGCTGTGGCCGGGGAATTGTCGGGGTGGGCACGGGGCTGTGGGGTCCTTTCCTGTCCAAAGCACAGCCAGATCCTGGCTGTGGCCTCCCATCCTCAGCCCTGCCTCTTGTCAGAGGGTAAAAGCAGAAATCCCCATGRAAAAGCACAAATCCCTGTGTAAAACACAAATCCCCGTGTTCCCACACCCACCTGGGTGCCCCAAACTGGGCAGCACAGGGTGATTCCTTCAGGGGGGTTCTGCAGGGAGACACCTGAGCTCTGGGTGAGGTCTCTGTGGCCAGGCAGCTTCTCCATGCCATGCCCAGCACCCGTTTATTGGGGGAAAAAAAACGGGAACTGGGGCTCCCTTTCCATTCCTGCACCACAGTGGGCAGCCACCAAACCACATCTCCCCTGGGGAAAGGAGTTCATCAATCAAACATCACCCCAGCCCTGAAAAAAAAAAATAAAACAAAAATACAATTATTACAGCTGTCCTCAGGCTGGCAAACTGCACATCTCCAGGATTTTGTCCAATTTTGGGTGTTGGCAGCAGAGGCAGCACCTTCTGATGGGTTTTGTGTGGTGTCCTGGTGCTGGGCAGAGGGGGAGTGGAGCTGCAGCCTCTGGAGTGCAGCTGGCACTGGCAGCAGTGGCCAAACCCTCRGGAAGTTGAATGAAATTGCCAAAAAGTCGTTCTGAGCAATACTGGAATCCTAAATTTCAGCAGTGCTGCGGGTTAAGAGATATAAAAAATCAAAGGGAAAAGATTTCTGGTGGAATTTGGGGACTTTTCCGATCAGCCACCCAGCTGATTCCCACCCTCCTTTGCAGGCAGCTGGCTGGTATTTTAAAGCAGATTTTTTTTTTTTTAATGCTAAATACTGAAATACCACGATTATCTCATAARAAGCTGGGAGGATGGTTCTTCAAACTTTTCACCAACTCCACCTCCTCCGCTCCCCATCTCCAGTTACTGCAGGACCCTAAATTTAGCTCTGCAGTCTGGATGGAAAGACTTGAGCAGAAGTTTCTTTTATTTAATTATTTCTTAATTTCAGTGATTATTGGGTTTTTTCCCCCCACCAYTCTGATGAGCTCAACCCTCCCCATTGCCTGCCAGGGAACTTTAAATGAAATAAAATTAAAGCAAAGCACAGGAGGGGAAAAAAAAAACTCGTGGTTTAAATAGGAGGGGATGGATGGGAAGGAAGGGAAGGASGCTGAGGAGGAATTGCTGATCCTGTTCAGCCCCAAAAAAGCTTCAGGACACAGGCAGATGTCACAGCCCTGGCTGCTGGGAGCTTGGCCACTGTAATTTGAGCAGCACCAGGGATTTTGGGTGTTCTAACATGCTTCATTAACGGGTAGGTGCATGCATATTAATGTCTACTCATTAGCTGCTGGAGCAAAGCATCTGCAACAAAATGCTGCATTCTGAGCCTTTAAATGAGCAAAAAACCAAAAAAAAAATTAAAAAAAAAAAGGAAAACAAAATTCATTTCTGCAAAATCCATCCGATAATGAATTTTATTTTTCTATTCCCCACTTGAAACCAGTGAGGAATTTTTTGTCTAATTTGCTGCCAAGGCAGCATTTGAAAGAACAGGCACAGCATTTTGTTCCTGCTAATGCCAGCATTAAACTGTGAGTGCTTTGCAGCTCTTGTGTTGGTTTTTTTTTTTCTCTCTTTAGTGCCGTAAGAGTATTTGTCTATGAATGGCTATCTATATAAGGCAGGTTAGTGAGCTAGATCCTCAACAGTATTTCATTTTCTTGCTTACAGGGCTAACTAAAAAGCAAGTTTTTTCAATGCTGCAGTGACTGAAGAAGCAGTTCACTCCCATGTAACCATGAAAAGAGGGCCACAGAGCATTTTGCACCATGCATTGATTTTTTTGATTATTTTCCAAATTAGCACCATATCTCACTAAGGAACCTTGAACCACACAGCCGAGATCTTCCTTTGCATGCAACTGTAGATGCATTTCATGAATAGTTTGAAACCCTTGTCAATGCATATATATCTTATTTTCTTTTATTTTTTTGGAAAGAAAAAAAAGAAAAAAAAAATAACAACAACTCTTTGTGTATGTGATCTGAAGCATGTAACCCTAAGATGTTGCATTCTAAAAATGACAAATAAAGGCCTTTCCCAAATATTTTGGTGTTCTGCAGCCTGTTTGATACGTTCTTGCCAAGACATCATTCGGACCAAAAAAACTAATAATTGAGCTAATTTTAAAAAAAGAATGCTAATGATTGTGGGCTATGTGAACATTTGGCTCCCATAGGAAGCACCCAGGTCAAGGCAGAGTGTTGCAGATTTTTGCACGCATAGCACTGAACCGAGCTTATTTTAACCTTGCAGGCAATAAAAGCGAAAATGGAGGAACTTAGGCCTTTGATACCAGTGTTGGAAGAGTACAAAGCCGATGCCAAATTGGTATTGCAGTTTAAAGAGGAGGTCCAGAATCTGACGTCAGTTCTAAACGAACTCCAGGAGGAGATTGGCGCCTATGACTACGAAGAGCTTCAGAACAGAGTGTCAAATCTTGAAGAAAGGCTTCGTGCATGCATGCAAAAATTAGGTAGGCTCCAGAAAAAAAAAAAAAAAAAAACAAAACCACCATGGTGGCCCTGGCTCCCGGACACCACCGGCGCCAACGCACGCATCCCGGCCCGAGGGCAGAGAGATGCCCCGCTGGACATCTTGGTGCCACGCCCCAAGGGATGAGCTCCACGCAGCCAGGGGRGCCGATCCTGCCAAGGGCCACGCCACCAGGGACATTGCTCCTGGCCCAGGATTGCTGGCAGGGGCAATGCTGCTCGTGGTGTGAGCGCTTCGGGATCTTCCTCAGCCGGCGCTTGCATAAGCGGCAGCTCRCGCTTATGCAAAGCCAGCACTTGCACCCCCTTTTTTTTTTTTGGCTTCTGCATCCCCGGACCCGGCCCGTCAGCAAAGGGCTCTGCTCGTGGTGGGGGGTGTGGGGCTGTGCCTCGGTTTCCCCTGGGTTTCCTTTCTTTTTTTTGGTTTTGTTTTTTGCATCGTGCCGATCCCCCCGGAGCAGAGCATGGCGGAGCCGGGGCGCGGCGCGGTCCTGCCCCCGTGCGGGGATGCAAATCCTCCCTCTCCCCTTCCCGGAGGGAGCAGGGAGCCATTTCCATCAGGCTGCTGCCAAACCGCCAGGCATCCATCTCTGACCCCATCCAGAGGGTTTGGATTGACTGGAACTCGTGGGGAGGCTCAGCTGTCGCCAAACCCGAGGCGCGACCCCAAACGCAGGGGGAAGGAGGAGGGCACTGCCTTCCACAGCTGCAAAGGACTCTCTGCGCCATTTGTTGGGCCAGCTCTGGCTTGATTTAATTCCTCCTGCCATTATTGACTTTCTTGCCACGCCATTTAGATAATCCAAACACATTAACTGCTCTGCAGTCTATTTTGGTAGCACATACGAAATTACACTCTCAGGTAACTTCATGGAAGATCAGATCTCTTCTGAGCACTCTGTATCCTTGGCAAGGTAACGCTTTGTTTCTCTCTTGGCTCTGCTGCTGGGGTTGCTTTTGCTTGTTTCTCCATCTGTGAGCAGCCACCTCTCCTCCATTCCCTCTGCATTTCCATCCTCTGGCTCCTTGGACATCCCTTGTAGGGTCCGCCTCACTCAGAGAGTAAAATTCCCACTTAAATGTGAATACTCAGGGTATTTGAACAAGTCAGGCACCAAGGTACCCTTGGGACAGATAAAACCCCCTTGGCCAAGAGAGATCAGGGTTTGATTTCTCATTAATTAGYGAGTGCTGGTGCCCCAGGTTTGGTTTGAGAGCAGGGCAGGCTGGGGCTCYCTGCCCCTTTCTGTTGTCCCTCCCCTCACCCCATGATGGGCACAGGGAGGGTGGCAGGTTTGGGCATGGAGGGGAATTCTGACCTTGCCCTCAGCCTCCTGAACCTCCCCCTGAAATCCTGATGGGGACAGGAATGAGCAGGGCTGGGATGAGCAGGTCCCTAATTCCTGGAGCTTTATCAGGTGGGAAGTGGGAAGRTAAGGAAGGATGAACAGATAAGAAAGAAAGATAAGAGAGGAGAACAGGCCCGGGAGGGTGAGGTGGGCCAAGGGCACACAGAGACCTCCTGGCAGCCCCACAGCCCCAGCAAGGGCAGCTCTGCCCTGAGAATGGATCCTCTCATCCCTCCCCTGCTGAAGGCAGAGCCCAAGGAGGGATTGATCCCCTTGCTGCACCCAGAGCCTTCAGCCCATCCCCTGAAGATGAGGAGGAGCTGTGGGTCACAGGGAGAGGGAGCAGCAGCAGGGATTTGAGATTTAAACATGGGTCAGTTATTCAAACAAAGCCATCCTGGCCCCCACAGCCCCTCTCCAACCAGGGAAGCTGGGACAATCCTCACACTGACCTTGGGCAGGCTTTGAGGAGTAGCTCCCAAACTATTCAGGGCTCCAAAAAAATAGAATTTGCTCTTGGACCATTAACCCTTTCTGCTCATTCCATCCCCTCATGCTCAGGTCCAGCTGGGACCAGTAGCCCAGGTAAGAATGAGGCAGGTAGGGATGCTGAGCTCTTGCAGGTAACCTTGTCTAGAAACTTCTGGGTATTTTTTAAATCTTTTTGAGTCTTTAGCTGGGTTTTTTGGCTTCTTCCTACCCTTGCTCTCTCTCTGGGGTCAGGGCAGCTGTTTTGCAGCAGCCCTGGGTGCTCACAGAGATGGATTCTGTGCCTCCCAAAGGTTCATCCCAGAGGWTTTGCTTCTCCCTCAGGAGGGTGATTCATTTGGTCACTTAAAAGCAGCAGCACGGATTGAATTTCCAATGCTGTTTATCTCTCTGGCGTGTAAACCACTGGAAATGGTTGTTAATTGAGTTAAACTCAGATAACAGCCTCACAAATGCTTTGCTGCCGCGCAGTGAGGGCCTGGCTGCTGAGGATTTCACCTTGCTGCAGGTTTTCTGCTCAGCTGGGCTCGCTGATGTCCCAAGGAGAAGGTTTGAGCTGGGATTTGCTGCTCCCCTGGAGTGTGTGTGTGCCCCAAAGAGGGTCAGGGAGCRCAGGCCAAGGGGAGGGGAGGGATGTGCCACATCCCCGTCCAGTTCACCTCTCCCAGAGAGCTCTGAGCCTTTTCCTTAGCCAAGGTCCTGCTTTGCATTTTGGGTTTCCTAAGCATTATTGATGGATCAATAGTGAAAACACCTCCTGACCCTGGCATGTGTGTGGAGGGGAGGGAAAAAAATCAATAGTGGCAGCTTCAATCTGTGTTTCTGTTTACCCTCCTGAAGATCCTTATTTGTACAGGGATTTCAGCCTTTCCAGTGATGCTCCTGAGAGGAAGTGCAGGGCTTGTCACTCCTTGGATCCAGGGGGAATTTAACTCAGGCAGGACAAGATTTCCTTGGGAAAAATCCTTGGGGATGGGGATGGAGCCCCATCCCTGATGGTTTTGGGGGGCAACAGAAGCAAGATCCAGGCACAGCTCAGCTGCCACAGCCCCAKCCCTGCTGTGGAGGGCTGGGATTGGGATGAGGGGATCAATCCTGGGAAGCTGGAGCAGGGAATGATCCCGGCTGTAGCAGCAGAGCCCAGAAGGAGCTGGTGGCTGTGCGTTGGTGGAGGAGCTGCTGGSAGCTGCCAGGCAGGACTTGTGGGCAGSATCCGGGCTCTGGAGCGGAGGTGGTGGCATCCTGGGAGGAGCAGAGCGCTGGGTTTCACCCAGCCCTGCTGGAAAATTCCTGCTGCAGCTGAAGGAAGGGGCTTGCATTTCATGGCAGGGTGCAGGACAGAGGCAGGAGGATGGAGATGCACTTGGGAAGAGGCTGATTTGTGTCCAGGAAAAAGGACCTGAATCACTCTGGGCAAAGGGGAGTGAAAGCAGCTCCTCTGTGAGGCCCTAAAATCTGCTCCTCTCAGGTTTCCCCTGTCCTGGAGTCCTGGGTGAGCACCAGGATGTGCTTTTCTCTGGCACAGTTGTCCCTGAGTGACTTGGAATGCCCACAGCATCCCGTAACAGGAGGGGGGAGGTTTGCCAAAGGCTCAGCTGCTGATRTTCCAAGGGAGGTGTGGATCTCCTCAGGTGGGTGAGCATCCCAGGGGCTGCAGCTGTCCCTGCCTGCATGGCAAACCCAGCAAAGCTGACTTGGGATCTCGAAGGATTCCTGTGAAATCCCCTCCTCCAGCAGCTGAGTGCCTGGGTTGGGTTTACACCAGCAGAGAGAACACGGTGCCCTGTGTGACAGCAGCCCTCCTGCACTGCTGTGTGTGCCTCTCGCTGAACGTGTGGGAGATGTTGCAAACAACACTGCTTCACCCTTATCAGCTGCTGCTGCTGCTTTATTTTTTTTTTTAACTGTTTTTCTTAAATCAATGGGCTTTTATGCCCCGCTCCTCTCCAGGGAAATGGGAGGAAGAGATAAAGTGACAGCAATGTAGGGCTGTGATAATGGAAGGCAGCGCTGRGTTGGGATTAGGGGAAGGCTGGACCCCTGCAAGACATTCAGATTTGTCATTTTAACCCCTTGCATCTCTTCTCCAGTACTTTGCTCTCCCTCTGAGCTGAGAGGTTGGGAGTGCAGCAAGGCAGGAGGGCAAATTCCCTTGTGCCTTGTGTCTCAGGAAAGCTCTGCTTTTTGGTGGCATCTCTCTTTATCTGCCYGGGTCTGGAGGCTGTGGGAGCCCTGCTGGTGTCCTTGGCCATGTCCTGCACATCAGGAATCTCTTCCTGTGTTTCCTGCCCTGGGCTAAGGGGATCCCTTTGGCCACAACTCAGGGCTGAGGCAGGTGGATGTGACTGGTCAGGAATTAAAATGCAGGTGAGAGCAGGCCAAGGAGAGAGGCAGCTGAGAGAGAGAGAGAGAGTGCAGAGTTCTGGAAATGCTCAGGGTGTAAAAATCTATGATTCTGTGAAGGTCAGGTTGGACAGAGCTCTGAGCAACCTGATCTGCTTGAAGACATCCCTGCTCATTGCAGGGGGCTGCACCAAACGACCTTTGATGGTCCCTAATAACAAACCATCCTCTGATTTTTACCCGGTGCTTTGGAGCAGGATGACCTTGTCCTGAGCTGGCAGAGCTCTGTGTGCTCCAGCAGCACCTGCAGGGGCTCACACCTGCAGCCCAGCCCAGCTGCASTGCAGCTCCAACRCAGCACCYAGAGCAGCTTCTCCACCCCAGCACTGCCTCCTTCCCCTTCCCCAGCCTGCCAGAGGCTCCCACATCCCAAAGGAGGACTCAGGGAACAYCTCCTGGGCTTCAGGTGGTGGCTGTCCCCCGTTGCCTCTGCCCTGGATGTGTCTGGGTTTTAAATGAGCTCTCCCTGCCCAAGAGGACCTCCCCCAGCAKCCCCAGTCCCTCCCGAGGCTTCTTCATCTCCTCACCTGTCATTCCTCGTGTTAAAATGTTGGTGAGGCCAGGAACCAGAGTGGCAGCTTGGCTGAAACTTGRGGATATTGCTGGGAAAAGGGAGTGGGATGAGGCTGCAGCATTCCCCATCCATGGGCAGCCCCAGAGAGGTGCTGGGGGACAGAGCCAGGGGTGGGAAATTAGCTGGAGGAGAGGCTCTGCTGCTTCCTCTCACATTTTGGGCTTGGAAAGCCAGCAAGGGGCTGAACTGGCTGAATGCAGCAGGTTTGGAGCACCTGAGTGTGACTCAAAGCAGCGCTCTGCCCGTGCCCATCCCTGTGCTGCTGAGGCTGRGCTGGGCAGGATTCCCGGGATCCTCGGGATGCTCCCACCCTCATCCTGCTGCGTTTGTTCCTGTCCCAGGAAGGCTGGAGGATCCCTCAGTGCCTGCAGCTCGGGAGGGGACAGGGAGAGCGGCCGGTAAATGATCTTTGCAGGGAGGAGATTTCTGTCGTGTGCCATTTTGCACCTTCCTCTTTTTTTTTTTCCTCCTCTCCGTAACCTGTGACAAACGCAGGTTTCCAGCAGGGCTGGGATAGCCACGGCTGCCTTTTTATCCTGGCGGGATCAGAGCAGCTCTCCAGCTCCTTCCTCCGCCTGGCCCTGCTCTCATCCTCGGTTCTGTGCCATTCGCAGCTCGGCTGCTTCAGCAGAGCTCCCTTTCTTGGGGACTGCGATCAGGACAGTTGTCATCACGAGGTGTGGAGCAAACAAAAAGCATCCCGACACTCGTCCCCGACCTAATTCCCCGTCATTAAAGCGGCCCCCAGCGGGGCAGGGCGGTGGGCAGAGAGCGGCGGGTGGGACGGGCAGCGGTGCTCACCAGCCTTCCCCTCTTTTCCAGCCTGTGGGAAGCTGACGGGAATAAGCGACCCGATCACGATTAAAACCTCGGGSTCCCGCTTTGGATCGTGGATGACGGATCCTCTGGCTCCCGAGGGAGARAACAAGGTAAGGGTGTGACAGCATCCATCCCCCGTGTCCCAGCAGCGCGGCTGAGGACAGGGAATCTTCATCACAGCTCGGGCTGTGCCCTGGGAAACCTGGGAATGGCCTCGTTCATCCCACAGGGCTCTGCTGGCAGCGGGAGGGGGCTGAGCATCCCCCGGGGAGGGAGGATGAGGAGAACTGAGCAGCCCCTGCACTGCACCCTTTCCTGGGCTGGTGAAACTCCTCGCAGCGATGAGGGCCCAGAATTGTCACCGTGAGGTCTGAGTGGGGTAAAACCCCTCAAGTGTTGGTTTTCTAATCCGTGTTTGGCAGCCAGGAGGGAGCTGGGGCTGAGCAGAGGGAGCCGTGGTGCTGCTGCTCTTCTGCTGCCAGCACCTCTGATAATGTCATCCGCCTGCTTTTGCCCTCCATCCTCCACCTTCATTGCTGTGAGGAATTAACTGACTGCAGCCGGAGAGAGAGAGATTTGTTTTGCTTTGTTTTGGCCTCTTTTTTTTTTTTTCTTTTTTTTCCATTCCGACAATTCATATTTGATCCCAAGGTGGCTGGAGGCCAATAATGGGCTGTTAATCAATCCCAGCTCCCCGTGACTGATGGAATGGAAAATATCTCGAGTGTTTGCCGAGGATTTGCAGGCAGCAAAACAAAACAGAAAGCACAAAGCTTGGCTGCCTGTAATTCCCTCCTGCATGCAGCATCCTTCAGAGGATAAAGGCACCAAGCAAGCAAGGGCTGGAGCAGGGCACCTATTTTGGGATCTGTGCCCTGGCATCAGCTCTGCAGCTAAGAGAGGACAAGGGATGCTCTGGAGAAGTCACCCCTGGGTGGTTTCTTTGAAGGTGACTTGAGTTGTCAGGTTCCTTCCCTCCAGCAGCCAACTGGTTGGCACTGGTTCCCCAATTCAACACCTCCATATTTTACAGTTATTAAGCAAAACTTCACCTCCAGCCCAAATAAAACCCTGCTCAGAGGTGAGATGGGAAGGTTTTACCCGCATCACGTCTCGTTTTGCTCAAGAGAGGGGACAGATTTGTCCCCTTCAGACTGTACTTGCTGCTTCCCTTGGCACTAAGACAATTTTCAGCTGAAGCTGGTGGTTCAGATGTGAAAGATCCTCAGAGGGTTCTGTCTCAAACCCCTATTTTTGGATATTGTTTTCAGCCATGCCTTTTTCTGCAGCGTATTTTTATTGTWCAAGTAGCCTGCAAACTGGAGCTGGAGCTTCCCAAGCCTCTCTGTGYATTTAATATATAAAACCTGCTGGGAATTTTATTAGGAGCACCCCATTAGGTGAACTTCATTGGCTGCTCAGCAGAGTGGCAAAGTGAGGATGGGCAGAGAGTTCATCATCCCCCAGCTCCTGTCCCCGAGCCCCAGGAGGGGTYTGGTGTTCGTGGGATCATTTGTTCRTGYCATGAAACCATGGAACACATCTGGGGGAGGTTTGTGRGCCCTGTGGGAGCAGCAGGGGGATGCTGAGAGCTGGGATTGCTGGGAATGGGCAGGAGGAGGCTGCTCAGAGCCAGCTGCTGTGCTGGGACGTGGCTCATCCATCAATCTCTKCTTTCCCAGAGCTTGGGATGCTGTGGGGTCCTGCAGCCCCTGCGTGGCTTTAAAAACTGAGCACAGCACATTTGCATGTTGAATTTTTAACGCCAGGTAATGAAGTGGGAGCAGCAAAGAGAGAGTCGTGTTCTGGATAGGTTTTTTTCCCCCCTATAATTTCCCAAACTGTTTCAGCTGAAGTTTCATTTCCAGCTCTGGGTGTTCTCTTTTCAGCCATCCCCCAAGCCCACCAAGGTTTGGGGCTGAAGGTCAGAGCCGTTTGCCACTCATTCCTTCCCCACCTCCGGGGCTTTCCAGGAGGTAACACCAGAATGCTGAAATTCCCTCCAAAGCTTCTGGAGACCCCAGCTGACTCCCCAAAGGCAGCAGCCAAACGTTGGGCTGCCCTTCTCAAAGACTGATGATCACACTCCAGGCACAGAGCTGTCAGATTTTGCACGGGGTTTGCAGAAGAATTCTGCACTCCATCACCCAAATCTGCAGCCTTAAAGGCTTCCCTCTCGCTAAATTTACCTTTTCTCCTTCCTAAATTTACCTTYTCTCCTTCCTAAATTTACTTTTTCTCCTTCCTAAATTTACCTTTTCTCCTTCCTAAATGGCTCTTACAGCAAGCAGCTCCCTCATTTTCAGGCAGCAACTGCATCCAGAATGTCAGTGGCTGGCTGGGTACTTCTTGTGGATATTAACTGCACAGCTTGGTCATTTGCCTCGGAATTGGTTTCATATAACAAAAGCTTTTCTTCTTTTTTTTTTTTTTTTAAGGAGTCTAGACAGTGTCCCCAGTGAACTGGCACTTAAATGATGATCTAAAATCTCTCCCCAATCTACCCAGAGCAAGATTTAGACGTCTTTGTGTCTTATATTTCAGCAGCCTCGCTTTAAGCCTTTGATGCAGCAGTGTATGATTTTTAAACCAATATGGACTTTTTGCCCGAATTTGCCTGACAATGAGCGATTGCATCCCTCGCTCCCGCATTCCAAATTAATGGAGTTGTGGCACAGCAGCTGCTGTAATTTACTGAGTGCTACCGCGGGAAGCAAAGGCAGCAGCGACAGAAAAGCGCTGGGTTTAGCCAGGGAAAAGCCGCTAATTGCCCTCGGGAAGGGAGGATGGTGCCAGCCACCGGCATTCCCAGGGGAGCGCTTCAGCCAAGGAGACAGCGGGTCATCCCCCGGGGGAAAGCTTCGCCGTTCCCGTTGATTTCTTGGCTGATTTGGGATGTCCAGAAATTGGGGTTATTTTTCTGGATGTGGGTGACAGATGTTGGCTGGATTCAAGGCCAGATTGGACGGGATTTGGAGCAGCCTGCTCTGGTGGAAGGTGGCCTTGGCAGGGATGAGCTTTAAGCTCCATTCCAAACCATTTGATGACGATCCCACCATTCCTGTGCATTTCTCTCCCATCCCAGTTTTTTGAGTTGATCCCAACTCCACCATTCCTGGCTGTGGACTCCACCATTCCTGGCTGTGGATTTCTCTCCCAGCCCAGTTTTTTGGAGTGATACCATTCCTGGCTGTGGATTTCTCTCCCATCACAGTTTTTGGAGGTGATCCCAACTCCACCATTGCTAGCTGTGGACTTCTCTTCCATCCCAGTTTTTTGAGGTGATCCTGACCACACCATTCCTGGCTGTGGACTCCACCATTCCTGCCTGTGGATTTCTCTCCCATCCCAGTTTTTTGAACTGATACCATTGCTGGCTGTGGATTTCTCTCTCATTCCAGTTTTTTAAGGTGATCCTGACTCCACCATTCTCTCCCAGGCCAGTTTTTTGAACTGATACCATTGCTTCCTGTGGATTTTTCTCCCATCCCAGTTTTTTTAAAGGTGATCCCAACCCCACCATTCCTGGATGTGCATTTCTCTCCCATCCCAGTTTTTTGAGGTGATCCCAACTCCACCATTCCTGGCTGTTTGATTTCTCTCCCATCCCAATTTTTTGAGGAGTTCCTGACCCCACTATTCCTGGCTGTGGATTTCTCTCCCATCCCAGTCCTTTGATCCCTCACACCTCTGTGTTTCCCCCCCGTGCAGGTTTGGTACATGGACAGCTACCACAACAACCGCTTCGTCCGCGAGTACAAATCCATGGCGGACTTCATGAACACCGACAACTTCACCTCGCACCGCCTGCCCCACCCGTGGTCGGGCACGGGCCAGGTGGTCTACAACGGCTCCATCTACTTCAACAAATACCAAAGCCACATCATCATCCGCTTCGACCTGAAGACCGAGACCATCCTCAAGACGCGCAGCCTGGACTACGCCGGCTACAACAACATGTACCACTACGCCTGGGGCGGCCACTCGGACATCGACCTCATGGTGGACGAGAACGGGCTCTGGGCCGTCTACGCCACCAACCAGAACGCGGGCAACATCGTCATCAGCAAGCTGGACCCCAACACGCTGCAGAGCCTGCAGACCTGGAACACCAGCTACCCGAAGCGCAGCGCCGGCGAGGCCTTCATCATCTGCGGCACCCTCTACGTCACCAACGGCTACTCGGGGGGCACCAAGGTGCACTACGCCTACCAGACCAACGCCTCCACCTACGAGTACATCGACATCCCCTTCCAGAACAAGTACTCCCACATCTCCATGTTGGACTACAACCCCAAGGATCGGGCCCTSTACGCCTGGAACAACGGGCACCAGATCCTGTACAACGTCACGCTCTTCCACGTCATCCGCTCCGACGAGTTGTAGCCCGGCCTTGGTTAGGGGACTGGGTACGGGGTGTGGGGGGAATAAATAAGTAAATTAAAGTGAAAATTAAAAAAAAAAATATAAATTATTAAAAGGAAATAAAAGGGAGAAACTAATTTAAAAACAAAATTGCTAATAAGGAAACATACTCTAAATAAGTAAACATATAAACAGCTGCCAAAATTAAGACCGGTGTCACGGAGGATTATTCAGCGTAAATCTGASAGATCAGCATTACCTCTACATTTCTAGAAGTCTGGCCCTGTGTTATAGACTCACGAGTAACCACGTACTTGCAGCTGGAACTGCACTCAAGAGAAACCACTTCAGTTTGGGGTTTTGTTTCGTTTCTGTTCCGATAGCAAACCTAGAGAACATCCTCAAGCAGCAAGGCAATGACTGTTGGAGGTTCACCCTCGGGAGCCTCGCTCCCCTCCGCGGGAGGGTTGCATGGACATTCCCCCGGCGTCACGGGCAGCTGTGATGGATGTGTTGGAAGGGAAAAAGCAGCRAAAGCTGACCCGTGAGGAGCTCTGGCTGTCTCCACAAGACCTGTCACAGGTTAGTTTTCTTTGCCTTCCATTGCAGCTACTGTCTCTCTCGACTGTGTTCTTGTCACTTAGATTAAACTGTGCTGAGACCCGAAGTAGCTCATGGATCTGTGTCTTAGTAACTTATTAAACACGATGGTTTAAGTATGTATTTATGAACAAGTTGTTGTACCCATATTGTTTGAACTTATGTATTCAGCAGCTATATTGTACAATGTATGTCTGTTATTTACCAGAGGTGGCAAAACTTTGTATGTCCAGTTTATGCAATGAATGTTGTAAATGCAATGATGTAGTTTGGATTTAATAAATGATGGTTTTTTCGTTTCTAAAAAGGCAAAAAAAAAAATAAAAAAAAGGTCAGTGTTCACCCTTATACACAGGTAACCAATTTCATGTTGATAATTACAGGAATATTCTCTTACTGTTATACTATCTACATAGCATTATGGTGGTTGGAAATCGCTTCCGGGGACATTCTGTGGCAGCAGATTCCCACGGGAAGCTTTGTTCATGGAAGTGTGAAGGTAATTAATTTTTTTTTTTTTAAAGAGGAAAACTTTGTACTATCCACAGTTATCTAAGGAACAATAAAACTATTAGGAGACTTCCCTGCTTTGTTTTTTGTCTTCTCTGTGTGAGTGAGGGAGAACAGGAATTTTTGGGGGTGAATGCTGAGCAGCCATCCTGAGTTTCCTTCCAGGGAATATTTCCTGGTGTGYAGCTGGGGCTGGGAGGGTGGAGGGTTGGCTCTCTGCTCTGTAGGGATTCCCTTCCCACATTCATCTGGAGCAGGCACCACTTCAAGGAGATAAAACCGTGTGGCTGCTCCTGGGTCCGGCCATTCCCTCAGGGACTGTGACAGTGTCTGGTGTCGGTGCCACAGCAGGAGGGAATCTCATCATCTGCCACCTCTGTTGGAGCTGCAGGCACTGCTTCAGACTGCTGAGGGCAACTGGATCCCGTTCCTCCTTGGATCCTTGGAGTGCTCCCCACCCTGAGTTTGCTTCAGGCTTGTGCAGGTAAAAAATCTCCTGGATTTAATTTGCTCTAAAGAGTGACTGTCACTGCTGAGGGCTGGGCATCCAGTATGATCCTGGTTCTGCCACAGCAGGGCCCTCACAGGGGCACAGGATGCTCATCTCCCTCAGGTGTGAGATTTAGGGTCCCATCTGTCTCTGGTGTGAGCTGTGAGATCCCATTTCCCTCAGGTGTGAGATTTTGGGGTCCCATCTCTCTCTCTGTGAGGTTTGGGGTCTCATCTCTGTCTGGTGTGATATTTGAGGTCCCATCTCTCTCTGCTGTGAGATTTGGGGCCCCATCTCTCCCCTGCACCCCCAGAAGAACAATATTTAGCAATTCCCACCCCAGCCAGCTCCAGGTGAAGGGACAGCACCTTTCCCAGCCATCCAGGGAGCCCCCTGAGCTGGATCTGGAGGGCAGCTGGGGCTTGGTTCCTATCCAAGCTGCAAAGTGCTCTCTGGGGTGGGATTAGGTCTTTGTGGCCTCTTCCCCCCACAGACTGGCCATGTTTAGCACCACCAGCAATGACAATTTTTCAGCCAAGTGGCCCAATGAGGCTCAGCCTTTGGGCTCAGCAGATGGATGGCTCAGGGCCCTGGGAAGGAGCGGGGATCACCAAGGTCAGGAAATTGAATATCAGCAATCGGTGCTGGCTGCAAGCTGCACATATGGATTTCAACCTCCCAGCCTTCCCAGCAGCTCCCTGCTGGGCTCTTCAGCAGGAGGAGGGGAAAGGAAAAAGAAAAAAAAATAAACCAAAACAGTGTAATGTGGTTTCTCAGAGCTGGATTAAACCACAAGCAATCCTCCCCGTGAAGATGTTGCAGGCAGCTCCACGGGGCTGAGGCTGCCCTGTGTCAGCACTGCTGCTCTCACTGAAGCCTTGGCTGGATGCAGAATGGGGTCAGCTCTCTGAGGACTCATTCCTCTGCTGCACTCTGCAATTCCAGCTCTCTGGACTGCCGGGTTTGTGGAGAACTTTGCTATTTAGCAGTGGTTTTCCCTCCGTGAAGCTCRGAAAGGGGGGCTGGAGACCCATCGTGTAATTGGCAGCAGTATTGATCCTCCGTGCGCAGGGGAAATCTGTTAAGGCAAAAAAGCAGGAAGGCACCTGCAGTTATTTCTGTTTAATTAATGCGTTTTCTTCGGTGTGAGCTCATTGAAGGGCAGCACGCTGTTATTGTAAGGGTGAGAGCTGGACCCAGGGATGCTGCAATCGATGGCACCAGGGCTGGGCTCTGCACTGGAGCTGCTCCTGCCCAGCTCAGGGTGGAGAAGTGGGTGGGAATCCTGCCTGTACCATGTGCTGGATTGCTTTTTGGTGTGGTTTATCCTCCCAGCAGCCAGGCTTTGTGTCCTCCATCCTGAATGTCCCAATGAGGAGGTGGCTCCTCTCCAAGACTTCACATCTCATAGCAGAGAGAGATGAGACCCAAAATCTCACAGCAGAGAGAGATGGGATCCCAAATCTCACAGTAGAGAGAGATGGGACCCCAAATCTCACAGCAGAGAGAGATGGGACCCAAATCTCACAGAGAGAGAGATGGGACACCAAATCTCACAGCAGAGAGAGATGGGACCCCAAATCTCACAGAGAGAGAGATGGGACCCAAATCTCACAGCAGAGAGAGATGGGACACCAAATCTTACAGAGAGAGAGAGATGGGACACCAAATCTTACAGTAGAGAGAGATGAGACCCCAAATCTCACAGCAGAGAGAGAGATGGGACCCAAATCTCACAGCAGAGAGAGATGAGACCCCAAATCTCATAACAGAGAGAGATGGGACCCAAATATCACAGCAAAAAGAGATGGGACCCCAAATCTCACACCCAGAAAGATGGGATCCCAAATCTCACAGCAAGCCCTCTGCAGGCACTGACAGAGTTTGTCCCAGCCAATGTGCCCAGTTTTGGGGAGAGGTTTCAAGCAGGGCACCCCTGAAACCTGCCCAGCCCACCCAGGCTCCCAGCCACACCAGCACCACCCCGTTCCAAACTCTCCACAGCCAGCGTGGTCACCAGGCAGGAGCGGAGGACAAAAGAACGAGCCTGCTTCAAAGCATCGATCCGCAAAAATAAATCGAATTACAGAAAGGCAAAATAATGCTGTTTGCTTTGGGGCATGGCTGCATTTAGATTCTAATTTTCCGAGYGCAATTCATTTAAGACAAAGGCTCCGGAGCACAGAATGTCCTTGAGCRCAGCAGAGCAGCTCCTGTGTAACATGTACCCAAAGTTAATGAGATGAGGGAAGTGCTTTGAGGGGTGCACCTTTGTCCTGCTTGCCTGTAGTGCAATATTCTATAAATGGATGCCATATGGCCGTGCACTTAATGGTATGGATTAGATTGGAAGTGGATGAGCCACTCAAAAGATAAAGAACATCCCAGAGGATTGCTTTCTATAGCCTATGACTTAATTATTTGATGCACGAGGCTCGTTGGTCCAAATTTAGTCCTGGGAGTCAGTGAGCTGCTTCAGAGGAGCAGCTGACCGTGGTTCTCTCCGTGTGTTTTTGTGTGTTGTTGAGATTTGCCGAAGTATTCCATGGGAAGCCCTGCTCCAGGGCTGTGGGAGCAGAACCCAAGCTGCTCCCAGCCCCAGCTGCTGAGTCCCAGCTCCACAGCTGGGACAGGTTTGGTGGAAAAGGGAGTTTTTGTAAATGACAAGATGAGGGGGAATGGCTTAAACTGAAATAAGGGAGATTTATGTGAAATTTTAGGGAGAAATTTTTCCTGTGAAGTCGGGGAGTRCCCAGAGAAGCTGTGGATGCTCCTGGMAGTGYCCAAGGCCAGGKTGGACAGGGYTTGGAGCACCYTGGGACMGTGGGAGGYGTCCCTGCCCATGGCAGGGGTGGGATGAGATGATCTCGAARGTCCCTTCCAACCCAAACCATTCCATGATTTAATTTTGCCTCCATCCTGACTCGGAGGGACCAGTGCTCTCACACCTGCCTTGGGACAAAGGGGGCACCTGATGGGATTTGCTGTCATTCCTGCACTTCCCCAAGCCATGATCCTGCCCTGCCCTGGGCTCTGATCCATCCCACGCCCCTGGAGCCCTCAGCCCATCCCAGGGGATCAGCTCTGGGCCATAAAATGCAGCTTTGGGCCTTAAATTACAACTTTGGGCCTTGAAATGCAGCTTTGGGCCTTGAAATGCTCCCCAGGCTGTCCCAGGAATTAAATTCAGCCCACTCACACCTGGCCTAGGAGCCAGGCACAAACCCTGGCTGTTCTTTGGCATCACCACAACTCAGAGAGCAAAAAATTTTCCCTCTCTTCCTTTGCTGCCACTTCCCTGACCTTCATTAGTTCTGCAAGCACCGAGTGCCGAGCCCATATGGAGACAGTGATCATAAAAAACCTGAATGCTGGCCCCTTAATTAGCTCCTCATTATCGGAGAGCTCCATATTGAAGCGTTAAGAACTCGCGAAGCAATTTGTTGAGTTCCCAATTAAAAACTTTTTCAGAATTGTTGAGCCTTTTAATACTTGGTGTTTACAAATTGCCTTGGACCCACACCAGCTCACACATTTCCTTCACTGGGGAAATATAACGGAGGAGCTGCTCATTATTTATATGAAACCCCAGGTTTTTAATAAAGTCATAAACCATGTCAATGAGGCTGCTCTTTTCATACCTGATACAATGGAGATGACTCTGAATGAGTGCAGAGGAGTTCGAATCATTAAGAGGGCAATTAGAGGCTGATTTCCTAATAACTCCGCTCTCACAGCACTGTGAAAACAAATGTACACATCCCTCTTTATATTCATTTACCTTGGATGTGCTCCTGCCTGCTGACAGGCCCTGAGACCCTCTGTTCCAGCACTCTGCAGCCTCAAAAAACCAAATAAAATGAAAGCCAGCTGGGCATGGATTCTGTGCATCACACAAACTGGGAGCTGGAGGAGTGCAGCTGCAGTCACAGGGGGAGAATTTGGTCTCCTGTGAAGCACAGATGGGTCCATGGCCAGATTTGTCATGATGGCCAAAAATTTGGGGAGGTTTTTAACGAGCCCAGGGAGGACCTGTTCCTAAAATCCGCAGAGAAGGGGAGCAGCAGTGGCTCTGCTGACCTGGAGAGGGATGAAGGGATGTGCTGGAAACCTCTCAAACGTGGTTCCCAAGCCTTTTGGAATGGATGGCCACATTCCCCTGACATCCATGAGGATGAAGGAGGGATGCAGCACAACAGGCACCTCAGGGGTTTAAATCACCCCAAGCTACTTCTTCCTCCTGAAAAACAGACCCAGGAAGGAGAAATCCATGGCTGTCAGGACTGTGTTGTGTAACCAGCACAGGAGGACACGGGAGGAGCGGTGCTGGGGTGTGGCAGCCCCAGGAGCCACAGCCCGAGCCGGGCTTTTGTTCTCAGCACTTGCGATAACGCAGCACTTATCTTCTCCGGGATGTTGTAAAGCCGGCAGCTGATCTGGATTGAACATGTCGTTTGTATTCCCACGCTGTTTTTGAAGCAAATCTGTCAAATCAAACCCAAAAAAAAAAAAAAAAATCAAAGGAACAGAAAGAGGAGTGATTGCATAAGGAATTGTCTGGGCAGGCAGCCGTGGTCACTGAGGCTCTGTGGGTTTGGTGTCCTTGGAGGGGAGGTAAAAGTGACCCTCAGGAATAGGTGTGGGACAGGGAGCAGCATCCCAGAGCAGCTGGAGGGGCTCAGGACCATCTCCATAAATTTGTCCAGGGTCTGCTGCTTCCCTGCTGGTCCTCAGCATCCTCCCAGCTTTGGGAGTGAATCAGCTCAGACAAGGGCTGAGCTTTTCCTCACCTTCCTCCTGCCTGTTTGATCTGGGTTTCACAGAACATCCTCACCTCGAGGAGGATTTCCCCATTCAGCTCATTTTGGCACTTCCTGAGCTGCCAGAAAAGCAGGCAGAGCAGCATCCAGCATGGGCCCTTCCTCGAACACCCACAGCGAGCCCCAGTGATGCCTTGGGGAGGCTGAGCTGGAACAGAGACTGGACAGAGCACTCCATTCCTCTCTCACCCAGCACATTTCCCCCGGATTTTGCTCCCACAGCTGCCTGCCTGCTCCTCCCAGCCGGGATCGCTGGCAAATTCCTGCCCAGCTGCTCATTGCAAATCCCAGCGCAGCCACCGAGCCTCCTTCACCAGCAATAAAACTTTGAACTGAGCTCCTCCTTGCAGAGGAGCCCTCCCTGGGCCGCTGCCAGCCCCTGGGGGTGACCCTTTGCAGCCACAGGGTGCCTGATTTATTACAGGATGCCAGGGCCAATTTGATGGCAGAGGGAGAGTGCTGAGGCCGGGGAGAGGGAGAGCTCTGACGCTCATTCGGAGTGACAGGGCTGCAGTGTGACTGGTGAGAGCTGAATGGCCACAGATGGCACATTCATGTTCCCTGTCCCCAAGGCTTCTGGTGCTTGTGGTGCCTCAAGTTTCAACTCGATGATAACCCCAGGCCAGTTGTGTGCCCCTCTCTCCTCGCTGGACACACGAGGATGCCAGCTCTCCTAAAATCTCAGGATTTTAGGATTTCTTATCCCTGGGAAGGAAACCAGCCCCTGGAAGCAGAGGATGCTGTGCAGGAGGAGATCCCAAATTCCTGCCGAGCATCCCCCAGTCTGTGACACGCCCAGGTACAGGTGTTTGCAGATGTTTGGGCTGTGTTTGCAGGTGTTTTGGGTGTTTGGGGCATGTTTGGGGTGTGTTTGCAGGTGTTCAGTGTGTTTGGGGTGTGTTTGGGTTGGTTTTGCAGGTGTTTGATGATATTTGGTGTGTTTGTGGTGGTTTTGCAGGTGTTTCCTGCATTCCCAGCCCTTGCCACACCGGCAGCAAGAGGAGGGTGAAGCACAATAAACCAGCAGGGCTCCGTGCCCAGATCCCAGCCACAACACTTGCTTTGGGAAACCCGATAAACCAGAGGGACTTTTGGGGAAAAAAACCCAAAAAACCAAAAACCAAACCAAACAAAAAAAAACTCCAAAAAACACCCCAAAAAAAACCTCCCAAAAACCCTAAAAAAAGAAAAAATAAGAAAGAAAAAAGAAAGAAAGAAAAGCCAGCCTGTCAGCCGTTTAATCACCATCCCTCATTACCACGTTGCCCTAACGAGAGCCGCTGCCAGGTGTTCACATCCCCCAGCTCTGCCCAGCCCCGGAGAGCTCCGAGCCCCCGCCCCGGGCACGCACAAAGCCGGGATCAAGAGCTGGAAATCGTCCCAGCCCTCGGCGTGTGAAGATGCCCCGGCAGACGGGAGAAAACCCGCGGCAGGGCGATCGGCGAAGGGTCAGCAGGAGATCTCCGTGCCGGGGGTGATGGTGTCTAATGGGCTGTGTGAGCGGCTGAAATGCTCTGCTGGAAGCAGAGGCTGCCGCTGGAAAGGGGCCACCAGAGCTGGCACCGAGCGGGGATGCTCTGATGTGGTTTGTTTAAATTAGAGATGGAGTGTGAAGGCTGGGATTGGGGAAGGCAGGGGTTTGGTGGGTGCTGTGAGGGGTCCGACACCCACCTGGAGCACTGCAGAAAGTCCTGATTTGGGCTGGGTTTGGGTTCCTGGGTTGGTTTGGGTTTGAAGGGAATGTGAATCTCATCTCCTTCCACCCCTGAGACTTTTGCCCAGCCCAGGCTGCTCCAAGCCCGGCTGAAAATCCATGAGGGCATCAAACTGTGGTGGGTCATTAATTACCTCCTCCCCTAATGAAGAGAAGAAAGACACTCCATGAGAACACCCCCAAAAATGTCCTTGCACGAGGAACAAGAAGTGCCTGGAAGTGGAAGGGGGAGAAAGTCCAAAGCCAAGGAACTCGGAGCGCTTCATCCCATAGCAACAAGCCCGTTCAACAGGAGGAGCGTGTTCACAGCAGAGCCCTAAAAAAGGAGCTGTTAAAATAAACATTGGCATATCTCACACCTCCCTCCTCCCTGAAGGATGCTCCCTGGAAACACACGTGGACAGGCCGGGGAAGGCAAGGAAAACAGGGATGGAGGGGGAGAGGAGAGGTGTTCTAATTAAGCCCCGAGATTAATCTCTGTTGCCTTTCAGCACCTGATAAGTTTAATGTTTTGGTGTCTCTGTTGTTCACAGAGGCTCTTACAGAGCGTGTATCACGTTATCCCTTTGCTTTTTGTGTCCTAAAATACTCCATGAGTTCCTGTGGAGCTTTTGCCTTACATTTCACATTTTGGGCAGGTGACAGAGGTGACAGAGGTCCCATAACCTCTCTGCAAGCACCTTTCACATTCCAGGGGGTTTTCCCTGCTTTATGTGTGTTGCCTTGCTATGTGAAGGGATAAAAAAAATCCCTTTTTTTTTATTAACTGCAATAAAACTCCTGGAGTTTTACAAGCCTGTGCTGGCCCTGCTCAGGGTATTCGAGCAGCAAAGGTCTCTGCTCTGGGAAATCCATTTCAAATCTGGGAAATCCATTTCAAATCTGGGAAATCCATCTCCCCTCACTCTGGGAAATCCATCTCCCCTCACTCTGGGCCTCACAGACACAGCTGGGAGGTCACAGATGCTTTTTTGGAAATCCCAAAATTTCCTACCTGCACGCAGGCATCACACACAGTCCCCAGTGACACCCCAGACAAGCAGAGTCAGGTTTCCATGTGCTGATCTCCCGGGAAAAACCAGGATAATGGGATTTTGGAGTTCACATCACACTTGCACTTCCATCCCTTCCCCTTTCCCCTCTTTTTGTTTTTATCTCTACATCAGGGCAGGCCAAGGCGTCACTGTCATGGCAGAGCCACTGGAAATGTTACGTGAGCAGAGAGCAGAGTGAGGAGACAGCTCCATCTTCCCTGCACACCGGGGAAACCACTGGGAAATAAAAAAGCTCCAATAAATCCAGTGGTGCCTGCTGAGGAAGCAATAACAGCAGCAGGTGCAGGGGGAAGTTTGCTGTGACTCCTGGCTGGGAGCTGGGCACATTCCATGCTCAATCCCAGCAGCAGGGTTTGGGAATGTGGGAGACAACGAGGCCTGGAAAACCTCATCCCTACAGAATTCACTCCTGTGCTGAAGTGTGGGTGTTACCCACACTTTTAGGAAATCCACACTTTTAGGGTATTTTATGGGTTTAACTCTGTGATGGGGTTGTTGAGGAAGGCTGATCAAAGCAGAATTCAGTGGAATTCAGCAAGAACGGACAATTTTCCTCGCCCATCCACCACTTCCCATGGAAAACACAGGGGCTGGGAGACTTTCTGCAAAACCCAACAGCTTTTGGAGGGGCTGGAAGGAGATGGGAGCAGGTGGAGGTGTCACCTCCACCCTGGGGACGGTCACCAGGTGCCACCAGCCACTGCAGGGCAGAGCTGCGGGTTGGACACTCCACCTCCCCTTGCATAATCACCGGGCCGAGGAGAGAGAAAAAAAAACATAAATCACCTGCTGAACCCTCCCACTCACACATCCAACCCACCGCGGAGGGCTCCTCGCCCCGCTGGAACAGGAGATGGCGAGGCTGCCAGCGAGAGGTGCCAATCAAACCCTGAGTGCTGCAGCCCACTCCCATCTGCCAGAGGGGAAAAAAAAAACCCAGCCCGGCAGAGATCCGGCAAGGGATGGGCTCATCCTGCATCCCACACCCTCCCCGGGGCGCCGGCTCCTCTCTCTGGCAGCAGGGAGGGCAGGGATTTTCCCCAGGAGCCGCTGGGATGCGAACGGGAGCTGCTGGAATTGCCGACATCTGCCTGGCACCGCCGCGGGTTCGCTCCGCAGAGCGGGGCTGGCAGCGCTGCGTGAAAACATTGATGGGAAATGGAGCCAGACGCCGGGAGAGGGGGGCGGGGAGGGGGAATAAATGTGTAGAAGTTTGGAATTCAGTCTTTGAACGTGACCGAGTGGGTTGGGAGTATAAAACAGCACGTTCTGCTGGTGGGGAAAAAAAATCAGCGAAAAAATCAATGTATGAATCAGGGTCCCTTTGCAGGAGCTGGGGGTGTTCCGATGGGTGTGGGAGCACCCTCGGATCCTGTTTTGGGGCGGATCAGCGCCTCTCAGGGCTCGGATGTCCCCAGGCTGCCTCTTGCCCTGGTCCTTAGGGTGGGGTTGGGCTGAGCAAGGGGTGATGCCACCAAAGCCCCGGCTGTGCAGGTGCCTGTGTGGGTTTGTTAAAAGGGGGGTGGATAAAACAATTCAGCTCCCCATCAGCCACCTCAGACTGGCTGGGACTGGAAGGTGACAGCAATCCCCTGGGATTTGGGACGGAAAAAATCCAGTGAACAACAGAAATCCTTTCCATCAGCTGTTTGTGTCCCCCGGGCCTGACAAGCGACACAAGCTCCAGGTGATTTCTGGTGGGTCCCGCAGGAGCAGCCTCTCCCTGAGTGAGCCCATCTTTCCTGGGAATGTCATCATTCCTAAGGATTTCTTTACCCCTAAAAGCGTTGCCTTTGGTTTTAACCTCTGTGTTGTCACAGCCACGTTGGAAAAACGCAGCTCTGGGCACTTCAAACCCATCCCCCTCCCCCTGGCAGGGTTTTTTTGGAAGGCTGGGAATGCGAATTTGCGAGGAGCTGGTCCTGAGCAGGGACCTTGCATGTGTACAGAGAGTGCTGATTCATCCGGCGGCCACCGGAGACAAAGGAACATCTAATTAAGTCACCCGTGGGTAAATAAACGTACAAGGAACAACCTCGGGAGCTGAGAACAGCCCTGGAAAATCTCAGAAATGCACAATGTGCTTTTCCTCTTGCTAGAGCCCGCCTCTGGGATCAACCTTTTGTTTAGAAATATCAAAGAATCGGATTTTTTTTTTTTAAATTCTTTTTCTGTTGCACTATTGGTTTTTTACATCAAAAATTCGGGAATTTCCCCTTTCCCTGCAGTTCAGCCGAGCCTCAGGCGCTCAAAGCTCCAAATACTCAGAGCAAGGTTCGCTTCCCAGCTCCATCCAGGGGCTTTTTGTGGAAGAGAGGGGTAAAAACAGCAGCAAGACCAAGAAAAGCAGAGAGCAATTAACCGCTGCCCTAATTGCGGCACCGATGGCCAGGCTGATGTGCCGCCAGCTGCGGGGTGTTAATTAACCTCATTAAAGGCCTTTGCATTCGAATCACAAAGGGGCGAGACCCTGCACAGTCGCGAGTGGGAATTATTTGGGGTTTTTCCCGGAACTCCCCCAGTTTTGTGGTGTGGTTCTGGGGGTTCCCCTGCGCATCCCTCTGTCCCAGCTTCCCGGGATTTCTCAGGTTTTCCGGTGGTTTTTGCACCCTGGGAGTTGATGATGGAGCTCCAAGGAGAGCTGGAGTCCCTGCAGTTGTTTTGCAGAGTTGTTTATTMTTTYCTTATCTCTAAAAGTTCTCTCAGCCCAGGGTGATGTTCCCAGGAAGGCAGAAAAGCAGAATCTGCCCCTCCTRCAATGGCACCTGAACTTTTATMATCTAAATTACATTAACAATGCTTTCCTCTAAGTACCAATAACTGACCCAKGTCAGACACTGAAATCTCACCAGAACCCAATCAAGAAAAGGCCACCAACTTTTCTTCCATCCTCCTTCCTCATCACCTTCCTCCATCCAAAGATGGAGGGGAAGAAGAAGCAGGAAAAGGACAAAAAGCACACCCAAATTCCTCCATCTTTGCCCCATTTGGTCTCTATAATAAAATCTAAAAATTCTATTGTTTCACCCTGTGAGCCAACAAAAATCACACCAACCAAACCCACGTGGGCTGCATCTCCTCTTTTAGACGTGGCAGTGTTTTCCAGGGAGTTCAATCAAAGGAATTGGGATTTTTGGCTCTTTTGGCTCTGTCCCAAGACCCTCAGGGTCCCGAGCCTCCAGGAACCCCCCAAAGGGTAACCCGGTTTCCCAACAAAGGATTTTCCAGCTGCTGGCTGTTTTCCCCGAGTTTTGCTGGCCTCTGGACGTGCACAGGCCCCAGCTCTTCCCCGTGGAAGCCTTTCCCATAAACCAGCCCGTCGTTATTTTTACGGCCCCTCTCCCCTCCCCGCGCCCCGGCTGTTAACGCGCAGAGAGAGGCCCTTGTTGTGCTTCGAGGCAATTAATTGTGATGGCATAACGAGCCTGATAAATTACCGCCACGGCCAGGAGCTCTGGGTGTTTGCGAGGAAAGAAATCCCCTCGGTGTCTTCCTTTTTATGGTGCCTCCAGGGTGACAACAGGGAAAACCACCGGAGGTTTCCCTGCCCGGGGAAGGAGGGTGGGAAGGAGATGATTTTTAAGGTCCTTTCCAACCCAAACCGGTCTGGGGAAATGGGAAAAAATCCTTGCCCACCCTGCTGTCCTTGGTGGCCGTGCCCAGCAGCAGGAGGAGGTGGCTGTCCCTCGCTGTCCCTCGCTGTCCCTTGCTGTCCCTCGCTGTCCCTCGCTGTCCCTTGCTGTCCCTTGCTGTCCCTTGCTGCAGGCAGTGAATTAAAGCAGGACGACTTTTGCCAAGGACCTTTTCCTACCCGGGCAGCAAAGCACAAATCATCTCCCGCGAGTTTGGCTGATTAAAAGTGAGAAGATCCGAAAGTTCTCGCGAGTGAGTAATAATAACAACGATCACCTCACCCCTCTGGCTGCTCCAAATGGTGGGCTGGGAGTTTATAATTAAACCCATCATCTGTGCACACCCCCCCCCCTGCTGCTTTTTTGGGGGTGAGGCTGCTCCAGCCCACGTCCCACGCTGGCTGGGCAGGGATTGTCACAGCACCAGGCTCACGGGCAGCTGCCTAATTGCACCAGCAATGTTGATTTTTTTTTTTTTATTATTAATTTTTCCTGCATTTCCTCCACCTGATAAGGTCAAGCCCACCTTGAGGACAGCTGCTCTGCTGTCTGCTCCTCTTTGGGATCCACGGAGGATGCAGCTGCTCTGACCTTTTACATAAACCTGGCTAGAGGTGACCAAGAAATGCACAAAATGGGTCTCCCAAAAAACGAGGGATGTGGTTTGGGTGGGCTTTGTTTGTCATGCCAGGTGTCCCAAAGGATCACTGCTGGGGAGCAAAGCTGTGGGTGCTTTTCATGGAAATTCAAGGGAAGTAGGGATGGGCAACCTGCAGGAAGAACATCCCTGGCTAAAATTGGAGTTCTGTGGCTAGAAATGGAAAGACAGAAACAGCGCCCAGCCTGCTCTGCCTGCTCAGCAAGGCTGGCTTTTTCTCCTATTTATGTTTTTTTTCCAGTTGGGACTGGCTCTGCTGAAGGAATGAAGAATGAAACCAGGTTTTCCACAGATTTGTGACCTGGTGGAGACCTCCAAGGGCTCGGCCGTGGTTCAGGTGTGAGGATGAGAGCTCCAAAATGCCCCTGGTCCTGGCTCACATCACCTGGCTGCTGCTGCAAACCAAGGCCACCTCCACCAACACCCCGAGCTCAGAGCCTGCTCTGCAAGGGAGGAACCAGATCTGGGGCCTGGCGACTGCAGAGAACTACACTGACCCATTTTCCTCTGGCTGATGGATACAGGCACTGGGAAAAGCTCCATAGCAACTGGATGTGCACAGTTTAATTATGAAATCCCCACGGTGCTCCCTTGTAAAGATAAATGGATCCAGGATATTTTCCCCCCCTCGTTCTCAGCCATTAGGAAAGGTCTATATTTAGAAGGTCCTGTCCCACTTTGCCAAACAGCAGCGCAGCCTGGGGAAGGGCAGTGAGCAGGACGAGCGGGTCAGCACATGGAGCATCCTTCCAGGAAGCTTTGGGAACCTGAGGAGCTCTGGTGGTTATGCCACGGCATTTTTGGGTGTTTTTCCCTGCCACAACCAGTGCGCTCCTGATGGTGCTGGTGGCATTTCACACCCCACTGAACTGTGCAAACACCACCAGGTGTGACAGGGAGCCCACCAACCCCATCCCAGGTGCTAATCCCAAAAGGAGGGACAGATCCAGCAGCGCTGTTGGATCAGAATCACCCCAGGAAGATCTCAAAAAAAAAGCCAAGCAGAACGGCGTTAGCGAGAATGTTTTGGGTTCTTTCCTGGTTGTCTTTTTTTTTTTTTTTAAGCTCTCCACAACAGCTCAGGTCAGCTCTTATTACCTTCAGCTGTCCCTCCTGTCCCCTGGCACAGAGCACCGAGCGGCAGACAGCGAGAACTTCGGAGATGGCAGGATAAATAAAATAGATGCTGTTATTGCAGCCCTGCGCCGTTTGCTGCTGCCATGGTATCTCCTCTGCTGTCTGACTTATTGCTGATGTCTCCTGTCAGCCCGGCTTGCCTCTCTCGGTGATGTGATTTATGGGCCGGGGAGGCAGAGCAGGAACACGGCAAAAATTGCAAATGAGGGCGCCGGGAGGGAGCGCGGAGGGGAGAGGCGAGGAGCGGCCGCGGTGAGGATGTGCAAATGGGTCCTTGTCCCCCGGCTCCGTGACAGGGGATGGGGACAGCGCGCTCAGACAGCCGAGCAGCAGCGCTCCAGGGATCCAGCTCGGCCCCTCCGAGCTGGGAGAGGCAAAACCTGGAGGTGGGGACAGGTGTCACCTGCCAAGGTGAGCTCCCCGTTCTGCTCTGAAAGGTGCGGGCACCGCCAGCACTGCCCGCATCCAGCGGGAGACTCCGCCAAATTCACCCTGCTCCTCCTGCTGCCAGGAGTTTGTCCTGTCTCCTCCCCGTTTATCCGCGGCCGAGGTGTTTGGGATGCGGGCAGGACGCGCAGGGGAGGGGCAGCGCAGCTTTGGGGAGCTGTCCTTGCCCGCAGCACGGCACGGTGATGCTATTTTCATCCCCGAGGCTCGTGATAATGGAAAGCTGTTCCTCCCGGTCCTGCAGCCTCCTCGGGCCTCTCACGAGTCCTCCCTGCTGCCAGCCAAAAAAACCTGGGAGCAACGTGGGAAACAATATCTGGTTTTTTGCTGGATTTCACTGCGCCCTCCAGGAGAGGAGGATTCGTGTGGGCCCTCCTGCAGAGCGAGCCCAGGAGGGTGAATGAGTAATTGTGCACTGTAAAGAGGAGAAAAAGCCCAAAACATCCCCTTGTAATCCCCTCCAAAACTCAGGGAGAAGATGAGAAGCGAGGATTTGCGTTGGAAATGAAAATTAAAGCAGTGCATGGCTTCATTTCCTCCCCCTGAGCAGCGCAGGAATTCCAGAGGCTGCTCCCAGGCAGATGCTGCTGCTTTAATCCGGGTTTTTTGTTGTTTTTGGGTTTTTTTGGCCAGTTATGCACACATGTACCAATCCTGCTTGGATTACACTTCCCGAGGATTACAGCTCAAATCCAGCAGGGCTTTTAATGCCTGGAATGGGGCAGAGCAGCTGACATTCATCCATTCCAGGAGTGCAAACCCAGCCGGCACCGGCATCATCATTACCAAGTCTGATGGAGGATTTTAATGCAACTCGGAGAAATCAGCCACACTGCTGGGGGATTTTTATTTTTTTTTTTTTTCCCTTGGGCCATGTCACCCTCTCTTTGAGCAGTTCTAGATCCTGGATAATTATTCCAGGGGAAAATCTGATGAGCGGAGCCGCTCTGGAATGCAAATGGAGCCTGCCCAGGGGCTCAGATTGCGCTGCCACGCCGGGAATCCCAATGAGTGCCCTTGGGAGTGGGAGCCAGGGGAAACTGCAGCACGGGAGGCTTCGCAAACACACAGATAAACAGCTGCAAATACACAAATAAATATCCAGGAGCTGGAATCCAGAGGAACCAGGGAATTCTGCTGCTCCGTGTTGTGTTTGTGGCTCTGGTCAGCTCAACACCCAGCTGAAGGGACAGAGGTGCTGTGTGGGTGCATTGATATAAATTATATTTAAAGATTAGGTGATTTGGGGTGCCCTGGGAATCCTAAGATCCCTAGAGGATCCATCTTTAGGAATCCAACAATCTGCATTTTTCCAGACAATATTTTTTCCCAAGGTACGGGAAAATTGTTGCAGGAGATTGAGTCATGGGGGGTGACTGAATGACCATTTATGAATTACAGTGCAGAACCTTAAACTGTTAGGATCAAAATACATGAAGGAAAAAAACCCCCCAAAAACCCCCAATTCCTTTCTTTGCCAGTCATCTCAGGAAAATCAGGATGGTGCAGCGATTCCCCAGCTCCTGGACCAAAACTGTTTGCCATAATAAAAATCTGGCGAAGCAAAGCAGGTAATTCCTCTTGTCAGCTGAGCAGAGGAGTGAATCTGTAGGAAAATCAGTGTTTTTTAGGGAAAATCCTTGAGCAGGAAGTGAGGCTGCTCTGCAGCCAAGGCAGCGGGACCTGGGGAGGGGACATTTCCTTGCCCGGGGTTTCATTCCATCTTTTCCGCCTTGCGAAGGGTTAAACCTCTGCTGCCGAGGCTTGCTCCTCATCCCATGCCGAGAGGTTGCTAATTGAACTGAAAGGCCCAGGGATTAGCAGGAGAAGCAGGCGAAAATGAATCGAGAAATCAGGAAAGGGATAATTGGCTTCCACGAGCCCAAAGCCGTGAATTCCCCCCGGGTGAGGAGCGCCTTCCTCGTGGTGGGGGTTTGGCCAGGAAGCTGCAGCGGCGCCTGGGACCAAATTTGGGACGGTTTGTGAGCCGGACAGAAGAATTTTTGGGCGAGCACATCCCTCCACAATTTCGTCCGAGCAGCTCCAGGGTTGTGGAAACACAAGAAGTGCTGTCAGGAGGGATGCTCAGCATTCCCTCTGCAGAGCCTGGGTTTGGAGGCTGTTCCAAGGGAATAAACCGGACATCCCTGAAGTTCACCCATCCTTCTGTCTGCTCTGGGTCGCTGGTGGCACAGGCAGAGTGGTGACAATGTCACCTCGGTGGTGACATTCCAGTTCGGGAGTGCCTCATTCACTGGTGTGCTTAGAGGAGGGGCACAGCGCCAATCAAGGGTCAGACTCACGTTAAAATCGGGCTGGGAGGGATTTTGGGGTGAATCAAGGCGAGTTCAGCGATGCTGTGTTTGCTCGAGCATCTCCTCTGAAGCACCACCCACCGGGCATTCAGCACCACTCAAGGTTTGGAACAGGGAAGCGCTGGGATCGCCATCCTTGGAAAGGCTCAAAAACCACGCAGATGTGGCCCTTGGGGACGTGGTTTTGTGGTTGGACTCGGTGATCTCAGAGGGCTTTTGCAGGCTGAGTGATGCTGTGGTGTCTGCAGTGCCAGSAGTGCAGCCCAGCTTCCCTCGGCCAAACCCAGCCTGGGTTRTTAAAGCTGCTTTTCATTTCAGCGTGGTTAATTATAAATACTTTACCTCTCGCTCAGGACAGAGGATCAGGCAGCAGGGAGGTGTTTTCTGCTGCTTTCCCAGTGCTTCTCCAGGACACTGCAATTCTCTTGGGAGCCAGGCTGCCAGCGAGGTCACCCATCCTGCCCGGACCCCTCCTGTCCCGGCCGGGCCCTGGGATGCACAAGGGTCGGTGGTGTGAGGATGTCTGGGTCAGTGGTGTGAGGATGTCTGGCAGAGCTTCAGCAGCTCCTGGCTGTGGCCAGGCCCTGGCAGGGATGAGCTGAGCTCAGCTGAGCCCTCTGAGAGCAGAACCCTTTCATCCCACCTCTGAAGGTGGCGAGGGCTGCACAGCGAGGTGAGTTCAGCCCAGGACTCTGAGTCATCTCGGCTGAAAATCACTCCGGGTAAACTTTCCGTTCCAGTAGGTCGGGGGAAGCAGGGATGAGGCAGCTTTGGGGATTTTCGGCGGTGGCAGAGGCTGATAAAATATTGAAGGGCCATCTGTGAGCTGCTGCATGGGCTGGGCAGCGCAGACACCGACTGGGCAGCGGCAGGAGGGGACCCGTCCTGCAGGAAAAGCGGCCAGGGTGGCAGATGGCACGGTTTGCTGCGAAATACATCCCTTTCCCCTCGTTTTTTTGGCACTTTCAGAGTCAACAATGTGCAGAGGGGAGGGCACTGGCTGTGGAGCAGAGCTCTGCCGCACGGCTGTAACTTTATTTAAATAAATTGTTGTTACACACGCCGTTAATTAAAGCACAGAGGCGAGGGGAGCTGTTTCCCCGTGGGTTTGGAAGGAGTTGGGATGAGATTTCCACTTTGGGATGCTGCAATCCCCTCTCCAAGGGCTGCCTTGGGTGATCGGTATCCCCTTGCTCAGACCTTTCCCGGGGGGCACAGGACGCTGGGAATGCTCTTGGGTCCATCTAGTGGAATAATTAGTCCCGAGCAATGGCAGAAGCCACCTACAAATTAATTAATCGCCACTTCAGCCCGGCGGTGAGACGCCTCTCCCCGATTTTGCCGAAGGACGGGCTCAAGTTGGGTGTAACGCCAGCAAAAAGCGAGGAAATTCCAAAATTCTCATGGGAAGCGGGGAATCCTTGGGAGAATTCGGCTCCAGCTGCAGGCGGGGTGGAAAGAGCAGCACAATTCTGCACAAGGGCGACCCTAAACGGGCCGCTCTGAGGTGTAAAAGATGTTCATGGGTAACAAAAGGAGGAATAAACCAACAAACATTTACAGCTCGGAGCTCCTGAAGGCGGGTCTGAGCGGCAGAAGTGATGCTGCAGGGAGGTGAAGGGGTTGGGGAGAATTCCTGCGGTCCTCAGCTGGCTTGGATGGGATGTGGGATAGAGAGACGCGGGAATTAGGTAAAGAAATTTTCCTCGAGGCTGGAATCTCTGCAGGGATATGGGAATTAGGTAAAGAAACTTCCCTCTTGTTGGAGCCTCTGCGTGACCAACAGGGCAAGGCTCTGGCCAAATATTTCAGAGTTCAAGCGCGTTTTGAAAGAGATGCGGAGTTTCAAGGTGATTCCCTTTGATGCAGAAAAGCAAAACCCTTCCCCCCGAGTCCTGCTCGCTTGTGCACGCGGGGATTTGGGAAATCCTGGAGGGGCCCGGGGTCAGGGAGAGCCCAGGTGTCCCGGGTGGGTGAGGGATGGTCCTGCCCTGCTCTTTCCTGGCTCTCCCTTCCAGCCTGGATGCAGGGACAGGTGGGACAATCTCAGGATCAATTCTAATCCCCAATTTCCACTCATATTTTCATCTTCCCCTGCTCTTCTCACCCTGTTTGCCAAAGAAGAGCTTTGCCTCCTGCTTTGCTGGAGACTCCCGCCGAGCCTTGCTCGGCCTAAAGTTAGTCTGG